>SSNR01000002.1:1508279-1533118 GCA_006937965.1 Callopanchax toddi
GGGGGGGGGGGGGGTTAGAATAAGATTTCAGGTGGTCATCTGTATGTAATTAACAAAATCAAAATAAAGAACAGAATGATTATGATTAAAAGAGTCATGGTAAGGGTTAGAGGTTCAGAGAAGATGAAGGCTCTTCTGGTCAGAAATGCATTTTTCACAGAAAGAAAAAACATCCGCCCCACCCCAAAAAATGCTGTTTTCTTCTCTGGGTTATGCATTTATTTTAAATGCGAAATGTCTTTGGTTAGAAGAACCAATATTTGAAATTCCCTTTTCAGATTATGATAGTCTTTAAATCCAGTCACTGATCAGGCATTGGGCTGCTTTAAAGGAGCAGAAAAACCTAAACATCAGTGAAGAAGAGCACCTTGGTTTGATTATTTTACTAAGTTGCCTATAAATTCTGAAAATAGTTCCAGGAGCAAATACCAGTGTGAATCATGCCAGTTTGTGATTAAATGTTCTCTAAAACACAACATGCATTCCTCTGCAAATTATGAAGTTATTGGAAATAATTTACTTTTTTTCCCCAAAATGATGGGTGATGGCTAATGCAACCTATCTGTGAATTACAAGTGTCTCTTCCAAAATGTTAATCAAAATATTCACCACAAAATGTGTTGTTGTTGTTTGTTTTTTTGCAGCAAATGTATTTCTGAGAAAAACAGGAAATGCTGCTTTGGTTTAAATTCAGTTTTCTTCATGTTTGCTATCTTACAGCTGATCAAACCAATTTATAAAGTTATTATCCAGAGGTTTGTTTTTCAGCTTGATGTTTAGAGGAACAGGGAGAAACCTCATTCATGCTAACAATCTGAAAATTGGATTTTAACAGGAGAAAAACTAAACCCTTTAGTCTATAATAGATCATTAAAATTTCAGAAAGCAGACAATCCTAAAAAATAGTGTCAACTGTGTAATGATCTCAGAGCTATTTGGTTTTCAGCAGAATAATCCCCTATACCTCCTGCTTCAAATAGCTGAAAGACCCTGAGGCAGGAGCAGTCACCAGAGCAGTGCAGTCTGCAGCTTTAGCTTCTCTTTGTGGAACAAAGAAAAACACATTACCTCACTTTACTGTGAGATAAATCTTTATTTTAATAAAATTAAATAACAGACACTATACTTGACGCAATGCATCCTTTTCTTTTTGAACAAGTCACACACTCTTTGATGTTACACTGTATATTTTTTTTATTTTGTGTCTCCTTAGAGTTTGTACATCGTTTGCTAGCCAGCTCTTTTTCATTCTCCCTCACCTCCCTCTGGGCTCCTGAAATCTGATCTGTGTGTTTCTCCCCGCATTCTTCCTCTCCCCTCCTCCCATGTGCATGCCAGAGTCCTCAGCTCTGCCCTCTGTCAGACTTTAAGTTTCTGCAGACCTACAGCGAATTGTTTACTCTGCTGGACACGGAGGAAACATGGACGAACCCTTCATTGGCTGAAGATTTACTGCTGAGCTGGGCTCCAGCGTGATTCAGAATATATCAGCCAGCTTTTTGAGGCTCCACACAGGACAGCGGGTTTGTCTGCCTGGGGAACACGATGTTATTACATCAGTTGGTATTGTGATTCAGTGCAACAATGACCTGTAGTGAACGCAAGGGCATAAAAATCCATATGCCTTATGGCGATGCAGGAAAAGAATTCCCCAGGGATTATTTCTAAATTTACGAGGCCTCTCTGCACCACTAATGCTTCCCCTGCACACATAAAACATGAGATTCAATTCGTTCTCTACTAACTTTTCTTTTGCATAAACAGACAACATGCACCAGTGCAGTTCTCTTCCTTTATGGCTCAGTGAAGTATTGCGGCTTCACAATACAGGAAATGCACATTGTTGATGGAAAGGCAGGATAATACACCTTCCAAGATGTGTGCATAACAGTAATGCATGTTGGATATTTATCCTGATGAGCCATATGAGGGAGAGTAAAGAAAAGGGAACATTTTAAGGGAAAACCAACAGAGCAGAAATCTTCAATGTTATTGTTGTTATTTTTGACTCTGAATATGCCAATCAGCTGAGTAGAATTTCCTCCTTGGGAAATAAGAACAAAGGGAGAATTGTGGACTAAACAGAAAGAGAAAATGTAATTGAGGTGAATGATTGTGTGGTCATTGAAATGACTCATGTGCTTCATTCAGTGTTCAGTTCAGTAACATCATGACTTATCACCTTACCACAGCCTCAGTGACAATTTTCTCTACTAGAACCACAACACCAGGGTTATGTCAGACTGCCACAAGTTCAAACCAACCTCAAAAGGAAAGAAAGAAGAAAAAAGTATGGGAAACCCATAAGATGTCCCATTCAGAGTTTTGAATTGTGATCTGGGTCTGTAAGTCATTCTCAGCAGAGCAGAGGTTGAAGTTGGAATGTCTGCTGGGGTCAGAGATGAAAACCTCTGGAAAAGGACTCGGGGAAATGATTCCAGGAGGAACCTGATCACTGAAACCCCACTGCGATGGATGGGTCACATGAAGGTCTGTGCTAACTCAAGACTGATGACAAAGAACAGAAAGGATCACTCACTTATCCCGCTGTGTCTTTTGTGGATATTTTTGAATTAAATCAATTATATTCTGAGACTAATAACACTCCAATACACACAAATGTTATATATAATATAAAAACTAAAAGGAAGCACATTTTCAGGACAATTGAGCACAAAAGGTCTCTTTCACCCAAAAAAGGAGACACATTTTAGTAAATTTAATAAAAGGCAAGCTGTAAGGGTTAGAAAGTATGAAACAAGGAAAATATTAAACACAAAACTCAATCTATTGGTACTGCTGAACAAGTATAGTAATAGTACTTTAGTAGAGTATATAGTGTATCACCTGTTTATTTTGCCATACCTCAAATAATCACTCTTAGCTGCCATCTACTGGCCAAACTACAGTAATCAAGTGTGGTATTCACATGATAAATCACATTAAAACATGCATTAGTTTTACAGAAACATTCAGACTTTGTTATAAGATTTGTACCTGCTGAATTGTACAATTGCCCAAAACTTTCTGATAAAATCTGTGTTCTCTGAACATTTATCAACAGTAAGCTGCTGAATAAGGTGTAAACAGCTCCATGAGGGCTACAGGATATTGTGCAGATGGAGTAAAGCGATGCAGAAACATTAGTTTGCTTTGCACATCAAAACCTTAAGAGTGCACATATGATTACTGGTTGGTTTGCCCATGCATTAAATCACATCCATGTGCATTGATGCCATAATGTGTGTGGCGATGTTTACTTTTTTGTAAGACTCAAAAATAACAAAAGAGTTAAAGATGCATCGTATTGTTTGCATGCTTTTTAATGTATGTAAAGTAAGTCAAATGTCCAAACAAGGTGATTCTGGTGGTTTATGCATCTAATGCAGGAAAGTAACAAAGAACATCACTTTTACTGCTTCCTGCTGCTTCTCTTGCTACATAGACCACACGGGGGCATGCCTATAAATATGGTTCACATATATTTTAATATTATTCTTCCAAACTGAAATATAAAAACAAAACCCCACATTTAAATTTATAGTGAACCATTTTATTCAACCAAAAGTAAAAACTGAGATAGATTTATACATATTCTAACTATAAGAAAATATAAAAAAAATATTAATAACTATTGCACGTGTTGTAATTACAATCAATTGTTCTAAAAATGCTTAAATGCGACATTACTTGTATTCAGGGCTGCATTTGCAGGGCCTCAGACTTTGTGGTTGAATAAACCACATTTGCAAAGAATCTATAAAAACTAAAATATCACAAGTTAGAAGATATAGATATTCCTTGCATTTTGTGTATAAGAGACTCTTTCTCCTATAGATTCCTAAATAAAGTCTTATTTAATAGAATTAGCACAGAAACAGCCCTGCAGCAGATGCTCTGCAAGGTTTTATTTGATGACAACTTTATTTACTATTAAATAACTCGCAAATCTTTTGGCAGAGCTTGCACAAATTCAATCTGATAGAAAAAAATAAGGTTAGCAAAGTAACAAAGCATAAAACTCAAGTTTGGGGACAATTTTCACATGCACAAATGTCGGTTTGCAGACGCGTAGGCTGGAAGAACCCTCAGTCAGTTAACCACCCTGCACTCCTCCGAGCTTGGCGCTGATTGGTCGAGCTCGGGTGAAGGCGGAAGTCCACAGAACAGGGGGATTCCCCGATGGAAGTTCCCAACTCAAACTGGGCTATGTAAAACATACATTACCATATCCTCTCTAGCGCTTCGTAACTTCGTATCTGAAGATTAGGCGACGATGCTGCGGTGGTGTCAAAACAAGATATTTGACTTTAAGGAGTAGCTTGAACGAAGGTAAGGAAGGACGCCGGCTGAGAGGTAAACGGACCCGCGGAGTTTTTCCACTTTTCTTTTCTTTTTCTTCCTTTTTGACTTTACCGAACACCGGTTGAATGCTTCATAGGAAGAAGGCAGACAGTTTAAAGAATACGGAACTCTAAAAGTTCGTTTTAAGGGACTCTTTAAAACCAAACGTGTCCTGGAAGGTTACTAATACAAGTCAGCCTGTACTAACTGATCCAGGAGCAGCTGATAGTAGCTTCTGTTTTACTGTGTCATTTACGATGAGATCACTGAATAATTGATGGGGAGCTCCTAGTAAGACTTCCATTAGTCTATTTATGATCACTAATCTTCTGCAACAGTAGATATGAACCTGCATTTGTCTTAAAGTTGTTTTAATGCTGTTTAGTTTAAAAAAGAAGTAAGAAATAGGCACATAAGAAATAGGCACATAAAGTGGAATACATGATTTGTAATCACTTTTCAGTGGTTTAGCTGCTCATTTTACATATAAATATACATATTTATATCTTCCACCAAACTTTCAACTTTCATGGCAGTAAAAGCAAATACTATAGGGATTGCTTAATCAAGTTTGGCACAGTTGTCCTCATTGCAGCAGTTGCTTATTACATCAATCCAAGAATTTAGCAACCATTTACAGAATATTTGGCATCTTTTCCCACAAGTTTTTAGCATATGACTGGGAGATAAAACATACAATATGCAAAACATGTCAGAAACCGTGTGTTTTCCTGTGGAAGCAGTTGTAATAGTTTATGATTTCACTCATAGGGCTCATGTCTGCAGTGTCAGTGATGATCGCGGAGCACAAGGCATGGAAAGGAACATTGGAGACCAGCTCAACAAAGCTTTTGAAGCTTATCGCCAGGTCTCCATCGAAAAGGACAATGCTAAAATGGAGCTGCAGAAAATGGTAACGTATCCCTGCAACTGCAGTGCAAATTTGCTGTGTTATGGATGTGCTGGGCTCAGGAAATAACACAAACGGTGTGCTTACAGACTGAATATTATAAGCAGTACACTCAAGAACTCCAAAAGCAGATAGAAGACCAGCAGAGGTTGATTTCTGAACTTGAAGCTAAACTGTCAGCAGCAAGACAAACATCAGGTTAGTCTCTTTACAAACTCACTAACTCTAAATATTTTTTTCACCCAGCGTTGTGTCACACTGGTAATTTTTTATTTCCTATATTTGAATTCGTAGAAGAGATGAAATGCGAGCCCTGCAACCATCTCCTCGAAGGGGCCAGCACTTATAGGAAAGCACAGTTCCCGGTATGTCCACAGCAGTCATGTAAGAGTCACAGTTCTTTCCACCTCATCGTGAAATTAAGGATGTGCATCCAGTAACTGGCAGCTTCCTCTCACGTACGTAGAAGCTGATAGAGCTTCTGCTTAAATTTCCTGCTTCTATGCAAAAGGATTTACAGGAACAAATCAGGCCTTCGCTCATCTGCTAGAAGCACTTTATATTGTTAATCCATGCATTATCTAAGCTCTTTGTTTTAAGTAATATTTAAAATGTAATTAACCTTTTATTCTATAAACTACACAGACAGCATTTACTATAGTGTGACACTTTCAGGGTCATTATGATATAATTTTCTTGATTATTTCAGCCATACAGAGACAACTTTATGTCTATAAGTTTTTGAATGTTTGGATGTGGAGCTGTGAAGCGGTCCACACTTGGTGCATCCACTTTTACTTCACCAGATGGTGCTAGAGGATAATATCGCTGCACAGTTCTGCAGCTTCAGCCATTCAAGGATTTCTTTTTTTCTTCTCCAACCGACTGGGAGACATTTTCAGTTGTGATGCATAAATAAAAGTGCGCATGTATCAGCAGCATGCCCTCGGATAATTGTTGTTAATGATGACTAAAAATTCAATGTGTCTTTTTCAGGAGAATATGGGCCCCGTTGCTGTTGCTTCTAATTTGCCAGTCAGCAGCAGCGTTGACTAGTACGTGTCTCTCCTAGACAGATTTTTATGCATGTATTCGTATATTTTTAAAAGCCGTCAGTCATGATTTTACAATTTTAAAAATGGACTGCCCCCTCACATTTTGTTTATGTATTTATTTATTTGCCAGTCAGGACATGCAAGAGGCATTTGAAGCAATTCAAGGCAAATTTCGGCAGATCCAGTCTCTAACCAGAAGACAAAAAGATCACCTGAAAAGGTTTCATGGAGGATGTGATGCATCAAACGGTAATAGTGACCTTTGTTTTGCACGTGAGCAAAAATATATCTGTTTTTTTCTATTTTAGTTTTTCTTTAAATGTAAAGAGCCGGTTTCTAAATTGAGGTTGTTCTTGCCATTTAAAAAAATAGATTTTTATGATATCTTTTTTTAGTTTACACCTTTAAAATAGAAGTTAAACCTTCACTTGGACTGAAAATCAGCAGAACTAAAAACACAAAAGGAAATATGCATCTTTAATAAGTCTGCTGCTTTATGTTTGCTTTTGCATAGTGGATGCTTTGTTAATAAGAACATCAAAACAATGTCCTTTATTTAATTTTTATGCTTTTACATCTTTTGGGAAATTAAATAAAATATCTGCATTATGTAAATGGCAAAATCCAAAATACCCTTATATGTTTTTAGACTATTAAATATTTTTGTGTTCTTTAAAATAGCTTAAATGTAAAAAAAAATTCCCAGTATTTAATATGCATTGTTAAAATACTCTAATTACATTTGCTAACACACTCTTATATCATAATGTTTTACAGGTCAGACTAATATAGTGCTTTGTGCACAGAAAATGCAGGAAAAAAGAGGCAAATTTGTTAATTTCTTCCTCCAAAAAAAGAGGAAAATTTTAAATATTTTCATGTGTGCCTCATTTTCTAAAAACAGGCTGCAGATGCTTTGATGAAAACGCACAAACATCTAGTATTTACCTTTTCCTGTTTAATATTCAGTCACAAGTTGGTGCTGAATGTTTGATCCGTTGATTATTTTGACATTTTTTTATTTACATGTGCATGTAAATTCTAACAGCTGTCTGGAAATATTTGTGGCAAATTGTGTGCTAACTGCAACATTTGACTGCAGATTGTTAAAATTCCCACTTTGTTATGTCATTACTTGCAGCCCGTTGACCCTCTGTCCACTAACACAACCCAAAATGATGACAATTTGATATGCGTGATAACAAAACAATGACACAACACATCTGCTGGCTGCTGCAGTTCCAGGAAGTGAGAAACGCAATGGAGATTTGGTCACATCAAAATGAGAAATCAGAGAAATAAAATGTAATTTACTGAAACTTTTATCGGCACACAACCTCGCGGAAAGCTGCTTTGTTGTCGGACATGATGAGAAAGTCTACACTCTGCTGACAAAGTGCGAATATGTGCGTATGCTTGTGTAGCAAAAAAAAAAAAATCTACACAAAGAGCTGACAGCAGTTTGAATCAACGTTTTTGTGTTCTTCATACTGTGATGCTTGAAGTCTTTTTCCTGTTTATAATGAAATAAGAATAAATAAGAGAACAGAAAGGAGGTGTCTCACACTTATACTAGATCACAGGTCATGACTGAGAGGGACTACTGTGTTTTTTGAGTTTTTATTATTGTTCTGCCTTAAAAAATTACCAGCACTCCCCAGATAATGAAACAGAATTACAAATTTTGGAGGTGCGCTTGTTTCATCTGCTGAGTAAGTTTTTTAATGAACAATACAGTGTTTTGCTTCTTTTAATTTTAACACATCATTTAGGGATGTTTGGCTGTGTTTCCATCATTAGGAGATAACCAGATTCAGCAAACTGGGATTATTTAATTTCCTCTCTCAATGGCAAAAAAGTGAACAAAAAATATCGTACCTGTTACAGATGGGTCTTTGAATGATCCCAATTTGGAAAAATAAAGATTAAATCTGACCAAACTAACCTGAGGGATGCCAAATTCAAAGTGGATTACAGCTGTTAAACAAATCTTATTTCAAACATGTCACACAAACGTTATTTTAGAAATTTAGAAAGTTAATGTTACACAATTATTTACCTGGAATTTTGTGTTATGCCACAATGCTGCAGAATTAAATCCATACCGCAAAATTGACTGGAGTGTAAAGGTTCATAAAATAGTGTTTGCAGAAATCATTAAGAATTATTTGGAACGCTAGTTGCATGAAGGTGATAGAAATACACTTTTCAACTGGTTGACTTATCAGCATAAACTTGAACAGAACCGGTAATCTCTATTTTGTTATCGAGTGTTCTGCAACTAGTAAGACATTAATTTTCAGTAAGTTTTTGCACAGAAACTTGCTTCTAAAAATCTGAACTAAAGCAAGTTATAATCAAAGTAGTTAAACCACAGCCAACTGAAATTCAGTTAGTATTTTTTAGCATTACTTTCACTTCCTTTCATCAAGCATCCTGGTTTCAAGCAAACCAACAGTGAAAAGTCTAAAAACCTAAAGGGACAAGTGCCATTCCTCTTAATTGAAAGCTAACAATGGCTTTAAATCAAAACAGTCAATGATCACATTTATAAAAAAAAAAAATTGTTGTCAGCTAAAACTGAAAGTCTCTAATAATTAATTTCTTCCAAAAAATCTTAACATTAAGAGAAGTTTTTATTCAAAGAGTTTTGCTGGGTCTTTGATTGTATGCTTTCACAGTAAGGACCAATAGTGACCCGTATGAAAGTGTTTTGAAGTTTAATCTTTTGCACTGGGCGCAAGTGTAGGTGTCACTACAAGTAAAATGAAAAAGGCAAGGAACTCTGGAAAATCTCACGTTTTTCCTTCCTCCTCCAGATCAGCGGTTCTCCATGCCCATCCAGTGCACAGACCGAACCGCAGAGGCAGAAAGACCCTTTTCCTCAGCTTTAAGGGCAGCTGTGGACATCCCTCGCCTGCCTGCACCACTGGCGTCCCGTGGCGCCGCTCAGGAGGACCGGGACTTGGTAGACTCTCTCACCAAACTCAGTGTCAAATTCCCGCCCCCCGCAGACAGTGAATATGAATTTCTGAACAGTGCGCCAGAGAGAAACCTTAATCTGGCAATGCCCATGAAACTGCAGCCTCCCAGCAGCGCCTCTCCCGCACTGACGGAGGAGAAGCCCATGGAACTGCCCTTGCTTTTTGTCTATCCCACGTCCCCCTCCCACTCGACACCCTCTTCACCCTCCCAGGAGAGTGTTCGGGGACCCCAGCAGGTGAGAAACCCAGGAGAAGGTCTGAGAAAAGTAGTAGCAAATTATCAGTTTCTGATTGGTCTTTGCTAATGGAGGAATAAAACAGTGAGAAGTCCCAAAATATCTCTTTGGCTAAACTTGAAACATATTACCATGTAATGTGCGTGGATCCCTTTTTTTTTTTTTTTTTTTAATTTGAGCATGGACGCTCTGGTTATATTTGGCGTCTTTGCTTGAAAGTGGGAGCCAGATGGAAGCACATTGGAACAAGTATGAGGGTTTTGTAGGATTTCATTGCTGATGTGTTTTAAATGCCTAATAAATAATTGTGATCGGTCAGATCGGAAAGTTTGTGCCGTTTAATTACAGTTTTGTTAGTTTGGATAAACCCAAAAATAGGAGGATAATTAAACACTTGAGAATAGAAGATCCTTCTTACCGCTGCTGTTTGTTCTCACTATAGATTTGATTATTTTCAAAGCAACAGATACTTAAACTGCAGGGCCAAGTTTATGGAGCATAGACATGGTTTCAAGCATAAATAACAAATTACTTTCTCTGATTTTCTTTCCACTTTGCAGTCTCTGTGGAGCCCCGGGTTGGGCGAGGCAGTCGACATGGGGACAGATCAGGAGCCTCGGAGCAGCAGTCCAAATAAATGCGCCTTCTGCAACGCCGTGGTTCCTCAGAACCGGATGAACAGCCACCTCTACTCGCACTGCTCTCCTAAGAACGAAAACGATTGACAGAGGCAACACAGACTGACTGCAAAGGTCCCAACTACTTAAAAACTTTTTAATGTTTTCATGGCCCACTTCCTGCCTCCATGAAGTACAAGAAGCGCTGTACAGGAACTGAACTCACACTGCTATAAGACTTGAATCCATCTATTTAATGCTGAAGATTAAAATGGTACACTTTTTTATTTTCTATTTTGCCCATATTGATTTTCTAATATCAGACTGAGATTTTACATTGATGCATATATGCATTATATATATGTATATATATACATCAATGTAAAATGTATATATTTGAGCAAATAAACCAATATTTACTCTTGTAGCAGTGTTATAATTTGAATCTTTTGCAAAAAGCAGATGCAAAGGCAGAATTATTTGCAGTAGCCAAAAAATAATTAGTAAGGATGATGTATTTTTAACTTTGAAATCAGTTAAATGCAAATTTATTAAAAGTGTCGACACAGAACCACAATATTCGAACTTTCTGGAAACTTATGCTGCAATAGTCAAACATTTTTATGCACAGAAAGTGCACTCCTTTCAAAATATGAGCAAAATCTGTACCTGATCTGGTGATGGAGTTTAAATTAATCGATTCAGATTAAAATCAGGGTTAAACTGTTAAAAAATGACAGAAAACTTCAGCAATTTTCATATTTGTGGAAGTGAGACTGAACATTAAATCAGTGCTAAGATGCATTAGTACACAGCCTTTTCAGTATGTGAAAAGTACATATTTTAAAGGTTAAATCCTTCCTGTCAGTTGTCTAAACCTTTTTTTTTTAAACGGCACAAACTTGTTTCTTCTGCATCATTTTTTCACACTTTCACAAAGATTGTTGTGATTTTTCACCATTCAGTGTGAGGATTCTTGAGGAAACGGAGACGCTGTGTGGAACTGTTTGCTGTGCACCGATGCTTTTGCAGACCTCCAGCTTTCTCGCCTGAAGAGCGCGTTGTAAAAACGCAAACAACATATATATTACCGAATGAGGAGCATTATAACTCACTTCCGATGATCAAATCCCCGTCAGACTGATTGATTTGTTTTATCAACTTGAAATAATTTTCGCCACTGAGCCTTTCTCTGCGTGTTATAAATAGCCCATAAGGGTGTAAAAATGTGCTGCTATAATGCTATCAACTATTCCCAACTAATGAGTCATTAGGCTAACATACAAGAGCACTATTTAAACACGACATCCACATACCAGAAAAGAGTGAAAATACGTACCAGTTGGTGTGTATACAAAGGTGAATATTACATATTGATGTAATGCAATGTGTCAAACAAAATGCCTGTTTATTTTGGAGTGACATAAACCGCACAATTCTACATTTTACATCCCATCATGAACACCGAGGAGGAGAATTTATTCAGATTTTTTATTTTTTGGCAAATACATATCCCTAATGATCCTGTCTCCTTAATCTGTGAACAGTGGAACATTGTGCAGCCTGCATGCTTTTCTCTCTGGGATCATGAACAGCTGCTTGCTCATAATTATGTTGTCATTCGTTGTTATTTGGAAGAGGAAACTCATTCTGACAGCTAGATTTTTTTTCCCTTTTTTATTGTTGACGTGTTTATTTCTATACACTACATTCACTTATTCCTGCAGCTGCTTCAAGGGATTCGGTTCATTTTTGTAAGGTAGACGATCCGTCTTTCTCCTCGGGACATTTACCCCAGAGCTAGTAGATTTGAAATATATTTAAGAGCTATAAAAAAAAATGAGTAGGGTATGGATTGAGATGGAGAAGTAGCAGGCTGATTACAAGGTGTCAAAATTGCCAGGAGCAAGAAGGTGAAAGCAATCAGGGGTGAGAAGAGTGCAGCATTCGTGAGGGGCAACTAATTATCCATCTCATTTGTGGAGGGAAGCATTTGAGGCAGCTCTAGCCCACTGAATGGTGACAGATTGGTGCGGAGGAGAGGGGAGGTGTTAGAACAATGGAGCCCAGCTCACCATCATTACTGCATGCTAATCAGCAAGCGCTTTTGCACCAGCAGTCCGTGCTGGAGAGAGTTCGGGGAGACAGGGAAGTCACAGGCTTCAGGGGACTTCATTCATTTCCAAGTAGGAAAGAAAAAGGGAGGAAAGTGACGTGCACCAGCGCTGTTGGCACTGTACCGCAGCTTATTTGAGCTCGTAGGTTATTTTATGCAGACTGATCTTTGCAGCCTCTCTTCTTGCAAGATAATTGTACTGTAAGTGTCGAGAGAGTTAACAAGCAGCAAGAGGAATACAGTTCACTGTATAATGCAATATATACTGTATATATATGGGTATATCTTTTTAATGAAATATCCCTAAATTATATGCATGCTTCAGTATAATTTGATGATTTACTACCAAATATGCTAAAAAAGTAGATTTTTTTTTCTGAATCTGGCTGCAAATATACAGAAACTTTTAGTTCAAAGGAAAAAAGTCAACAATTAAAAACCGAAAAAAGAAATACAAGGAATTTAAACAAGTCACGAGTGTTTTTAGAAGTATTTTCCAGAAATCAACCACTTAAAAACTGAATTTATCATGAAATGTAAGTATTTTACAATAAAGCTAGTTCTACAGCATGTAGCACATGAGTATTCTCAGCTGTCTTCAGTGAGAATTAAACACTTTTCTCTATGAGCAGGGATGACATAATAGCATTAAAAGAGGAAGAGACAGATTCCAAGTTCAAATCAAAACATTTTAAATCTGTATTAGATAAAAAATTTGCACAATTGTAACCTTAGCCATCATTTAATGTCTAACGGTGAAGCTGCTATATGCTGCAATATATTAAATTATGTTAAATAAATAATTCATAAATCCACTATTGTTGCTTCAATGCAGCAATGAGTTATGCTGCCAACACAAAAAACAACATTATAGGCCTAAACACAAGTAACCTAATAATAAACACCACCTACAAGTATTTCCTTATCCTATATAGACAGAAACAACAGGATAAAAAATGGATTTTTCCATCTTTTGTTCAAATTATCAAGCTCAATAAGAAAAAAAAGCATACTTTTTTCAACTTTTAGATCAATTTTCATCTATAAAATAATCTTTTTGGACATTTTACTGGAATGCATTTCCTAAAATATGAATATTATCCTCACCTTTCCCCCATATAGATGTAATAAACACAAGATTTCTTTTGGACAACACATTCATGCATGTTTGTTTCCTGCCATAAAAACTGTACCACATAATTAGTATGTACCAACAATATTAATTAAAATATTTCAACTTTATAAAACAAGCATACCTTTTTTTGGTCTGCCTGTAATTGGGTTAGAATAATAATTGCTGCGGACAATAAGGCACTACTCCACAACATCATTATTTTCAACAATTACTCTTCAATATTTAACAAATGTTTATTAGGCTGTGCCCGTGCCAAGAAGATATAACACAACTGAAGGACAGAGAAGAGATTGTTAATCAAACAGAAGGAAAACAGAGAGCTAGCAAGTCGATGAAGGTCACATGGCTGGAATGGCCTCTTCACATCAATGTCGTTCAGACAATTAACAACTTAGAAGAGAAGCATATTCAGCTGTCTGTGCACTGGTCACCGTTGGCATGAGTGAATGCCAACTCTTGTGGCGTCGGGAGCGTGGAGTATCACCTCACAGTTGTCTTGCCATGCGTTGGGCTCCTATTGCTCTGTGTGTGTGTGCAAAAGTGCTGTAGCTTGACTTTGTGTTCGATTAAATGTGTTGAAGCCATCGCCGCCTGTGCAAAGTCTCAGAACGGCCCCCTTTTCTCCATTGTGTTTGTTTCGGTGCTGGTCTGAGAGCCCTGATTTCTGGAGCGGAGATTTGGCAGTCACAGCAAGTGATGACAGAGGCAGTGGTGAGATCGCACCCAGAACCCCAAAGGAGGCTCACATTTCAGGCAGATGAGCGGTCCGTTCAATGCACAAAAGCACTGATCAGTGGGGTTTGATGATGCTATTGTTCTGAAAGATCACACATCTCTATCAGACCAGTTTGACTTTCTTTTTTTTTTTTTACACGATGAGTGTTGGATATTTATGAACTTCTGGACATTTTGACAACATTTAGCTGCCATTTAAACTAAATGTCCAGCTCAACCGCCCTCTTCTTTTTTCACATGTTCTCTTAAAATCAGTATAGGTTGTTTTTCCTTCTTGACACATGCGGGGTGGGACTGAACATGGGGATGTTTGCGGATTTGCAACTTGCAATTCAAGGGTTAAGGCAGCATGAAAGAATCCATTCTCGGTTTAATGACCTAGCCTTGCTGGGCAAGGACGACAGGGGAACATGCTCTTGACTTGTACTGAATTTGCCAATTAACACCTCCAGTAACAGGCTGCCTCTGAACATCACCAGTGAGGAGAAAGGAGGAGCAACTCTCATGCTTTGTTTTTCAGCCTCTGATCCTGTAATGATGAGGTCTGTGATTTCCTCATATACAGAATATTATTATGCCGTACACATTTTGGCGGATTGGCTTTTCTTTGTATGGGTTGTTGGAATAAGTCGGCGACAAACCCCCTATCACGAGGCGTGTAGTCGCTCTCAGACTGGCGATCAAGTTGGAAACATTAGATTTTTTCCACATGCTGCTCGGATCCTCGTGTAGTTATTGGGCTTTCTATTTTTCGCGCACAGCCATATGGCCATGTGCCTCTTCAATTAGACACGTGGCTGGTTTCTAAGATACACCGTGCTTGATTAGCTTTGTCCTTTCTTATTGTTACACATGAAACAACAGTTGATAGATTTATGAGAGAAAGATTTCTTTTTCCTTCCCCCCCTTCAAATAAAATCCCCATTCTAGCCACCCCTTTGGTTTCACACATGCTTATCAGACTCCCAAACAACACCTAGCACAGGTGTGAATATCAAAATCCCCAGTGAAAATCACAGTGGGTACTCTCATGTTGTCTTCGGAGTCCTCTTACATGCAGCAGTGGCTTTGCATCGGGGCCGTGAGGCTGCTGGCTAACAGCAACTGCAGAAACACCTTTGGTTAAGTGTAAGGTGGACCTCCTTACACCAAATGCTCTTAATGACTGAAAAAAAATGCCACTCAGATCTAATTGAAAAAAGAAGAAGCCGTGGAGTACAGTATTGCCCAGTACAGTCACACCATGACACAGTAGTTTCACAATTCATTAGCAGGTACTTTCACAATATACAATAATTGAAAGATGGCTGCATAATTGATAGCAGTTCACACCGTGGGGAAAGAGCGCTGATCCATCTAATGATAGTAATAAAGTGTTGTGGGCTGAAGACGATACTCCTTGAGGTGTGAGCTGTGTACGTTTGCGACGACAAAGGCCTCATCCTAACACTTTGTCAGGCATAACAGCTACAAACACTGCGAAGACGATACTCATGTTCATGCGAGCCGAGAGGTTCACCAAGTTCCTCGGATCGATGCGCTCGCGCTGACCACCTTTTGTGTGTTGAAGAACCTTATTAGAGATGCTCCACGCAAATCAATTCATTTATTCAGTGTTAAGAAACCATCTGGCTGGATCGGAGCTGAAAGTCATCCTGGCAGGCCAGTTTCCTGACTGACACCTCATAGAATTAGTGGGAGGACGGCTTAATTTTACCGTCTCTGCTCAGCTCAGACCACACAGTTTATCATCTCGGCGCACTCTAAAGATCAGACATGAAACCTCAGCTCTTTGTTGCACATATTCAGCATATCAGGTTGTATATTAGTCCTAGGTAGTGAGATATAACACTTTTTGTGTTCTCTTTGTGGAAGCTGTGAAAATGGCACGCCATATGTAATACACTTGCTTGCTGCTGGTCTTGCCAATTCCCCCAAGATTGATAATTCCTGTGCCAATGCTCACACTCTCTCTTTGTCCTTGTGATTTGATTGAGCTCGTTGGATTGGTTTGTTTTTCGATGCCGTGTCTGGTGTTTAGTCGTTGATTCGATGGCACTCGCAGTCCGGTTAAGGTAACCGTTTGAACTTGAACATACGCTGTACCTCAAAGCTACCGCTGAAACGGAATCAAGAACAGTTTTAAAAAATAAAACGCCTGAATAAAGCCCAATAAAAAAGGAAATCAAAGACAGATATAAGCCAGCGTCCCCCTCTCTTCTAATTCTGCACAAAACAAATTGGCTGCATATTTTGTTCACACCTTGTGCAGCTTGGGGATAGCGAGCGCTATTCTCCCTCGTCATACCTGTGACAACAACCTGCAAAGTGCTCCCAGTGCCCTAATCTGCAAGGTAGGGACCTGCTGCCGCTGCATGTAGATGTTGTTTTCTTACTCTGTAGATGCATGTCCCTGTGGTTTTTACATTTGCACACCCACCAGAATCACACAAGGTAAAAGAGAATATGTGAATGCCTCGCAAGCTACCAGTTTTTTTTCCTTCTTCAAAAACATGTTTGCATCCAGTTGAACGCAATAAAAGCAAACCGATGGTGTTTGATTTAGAAATGGCAGTCAGACCGTGATTTTAGCTTCAACAGATGGCCGGTAGATTGGTTTAAATGAGTAACACCACTGCCTGCTTTAAGAGTTGGCTCAAGTAGTAGAGTAGTGTACTACTGTCATATCATATCTCCTTGTGTGAATGATGATGTCACCAGGATAGATGCTTCTCAAGTGGGATCAGACCTACTCAGTGATTCCTGTAGAGACCTGCTCTGGGAGATCCCTGTCTGGCTGCATTATTCAACAATACTCCTTACCTCTCCCAGGGAAAAAGGGACTCTTGAATATTTGAGAGACAGATTTGATTTTTTATTTACGTGTATAGATGGGAGAAAGAGGGGGGAAAAAAATAGAAATAGTGCCAGCCGGTGGAGCCTGGATGGTCACCAAGGCAACTTGCCGAGTTTTGCTACTGTACGGGACTTCTTGGCTGTATCACTGGGGGACGGTTTGGAAAAGTGTGCTACTTCGAGCGCCTTTTGACTGCGACTATGTGTTGACAAATCATTGATCATTTTAGTTTCACAACTATGTGTACCAGTTAAGTGTTGGATGATCACATAGACTTTCATCTCTCTTCTAGCTAGACCAAAGTTTACTCTGATCACACCTTGAAAAGCATCTCTATTACCCAAATGTAAGTTTGAGTCCTGGGTAGTTTTACACTTGCACTCTAGGGAAACCCCCCCCCCCCCCCCCCCCCCCCCCCCCCCCCCAAAACAAACAAACAAAAAAAAAACTTCAATTTTAGCCTGTAAAGCTAAACTTTCCAAGTCTGAGCTCAAGAGATAAAAGAAAAACAACTGGGAGAAATTTCAAATATTACTTGTCTTTGTGTCCCAAATATCAGTTTAGTGTAAGATTTGGTAAGAACAAACTACAAAAATAGCAGATGTATAGATACATGAAGTAATATCAATTTAAAAACCCAAATTTACCTGAGTGTTTAAGCAATATAAATTTTGGGGGTGGGCTTATATACCAGGGTTGGGCGATATGGCCTCACAACAAGCTAAGCAGCCTGCCGCTTCCATATTTGAATCTTCTTGTTACGAGCTGTATGGGGTGGAGTCACATGACTCCATGTGACTAGTCCGCATCACAGCTTCTTAAAGGTGCATCGACACCAGCAACCTACTCACATCTTTTCTTTTGTTTAAATACCAGACACACCATTATGGGCAAAATGACGTCGGTAAAAGTTATAAAATTCTGCTGTTTTTAAGTTTATCGCCCAGCCCAAATATATATATATATATATATATATATATATATATATATATATATATATATATATATATATATATATATATATATAAGTGTGAATGCAACTTTGCAACTTATATTAGTGCAATCTAACATGGATCATTTATTATAATCAATGCACAATATGATGCCACCTAATGACCTAATGTGCACTCTATGGAAGGTAAATGCGTTATGATGTCATATAATTTCTATCACAATATGACACGTTTTCAAATAACACACAATCATATCATTTATATGTGCACTCAAGATTTCTTCTAAAATCAAACAAATGTACGGTCGATGACATTCTTTGTTGCTGATTTTTTTTTTTGTGTGTTTTAGGTTAAAATGTGGATGGCTATGTATTTTTGTTACTTTATGATGTAGAAAAGGGTCAGTTGAATGGTATTTTCCTCTTTTCTTTCTCCTTTTGTGGTCGTTCTACAACTGGAAGATCCTGAGTTCAGTCCCCAGCTCTGCCACATGTAGACAGTGCTTTGGCAGGACACAATATCCTGCACTGCTCAGTCGGTTTACTGGTGTGCCATTGATAGAATTGTTCATTTATAGAGTGCAAACATTAATAAATGAATAAGGACCCAGATGAAACACAGTGTTGATTCTGTTTTTGCAACAAGCACAATCAGACAAAGAAGGCCTTCACGGTAAAAGAGGTTAAGATTGTGCCAAAATCCACTGATTCTGGAATCCTACACTGTTTTGTCAAATTGAATGAATCAATATTTCAGTTGCAACATAAGAAAGGAAATCTGCTTATTGATAACATAGCAGACAGTGTGGCAGACAGCGATAGCCTTTATTGTCAAATCTGCAGCGTAGAAACATGGCTGCAGAACCACTGCTCAGGTCCTGATGAGCCAAGCCGAGTATTGATCCATCTGGCTCCGAAGACACTGTCATGTCACCTTTGCATTTAAGTGTTATCTTGTCAGCTTCAAATGATCTAGCTGTCAGATCTGGAACAACCTGGCCCATGTGATGTTGCTTTGTTTCTAATGCCCAGCTGTTTATACGGCAGTCTGTGCCAGCAGGGTATTAGAGTCTAGTGTTTACAGTGTTTTGTAGATATCAGGATTCATCTGGTCTGCTAATACGCCATCATCTGGTTAGGTATACGTCTTCAGACACAACGTTCGTCTTTGCAACTGTGCGTATGCATGGCAGCTAGCTCGTACATCAGATTTAACCAGTTTTCATCTTAATTTCTTTAATTTTCAAGTCTTTCTTGGTGTCACCCACTTCTCTCAGATAATTAAACACACAGCTAAGATTGAAGCACGGTGGCAGCACAAAACACGTGCAAATTGCTTCAGATTTAATTCCTTTCTTGACTGCAGCAGATGTAACTCATTGCTGCCAGCCTGCTGGTTAAAGGGCTTAAACTCTTTCAGCCAGAGAAATATTTTTTTTTAAAGCAAACCCCCTTTCCCCCCCTCCCCTAATGCTCTCTACATCTCTTTAATTTCTTCCAGTACAGGAATCAGTGCATGAAATTTCATGAAGTCATTCATAAATTTTCAATCCCCTCTTTTTGTTCCATCCTCATTATCAAATTATCTGTGCAGCGCCTTAGTTTCTCACTTACTTTTTGTTAAATAAGCGAATGATTTTCTTGATAACACCGCAGTCCGGTGAACATTTTGAGCTGCTATAAAGGTGACAGTAAGATGTCGTCTAGTCTGCACGTGTCGGCGCTCACTGTGAGGAGGGAGTCTGTATTTTTCACCTCGTAATCAATAAGGAATAATTGCACCGCTCTTTGTGGGTTAAAAATGTAAAATCAAACAGAACTGATTGCTGTATTTACCTCCTTCTAAGTGGGATTGTTGGTAAAGTTTGTTAAGATCAACCAGATTCTACTTCTTTTTGTATTTTTTGTTTGCGGCAGCAGCCTGGATGTGAGTGGTGGAGACATAAATCATGACACATTTATTTTCCCTCTCAACTTGGAACATAGTTCTCTTCCCTGTAGAATTCAGAACTGATCATTAACCTTTCCTTTGGTTCCTTCCCTTGCCTGGTCACATTTCCTCTCTATTTGGTTCCTGGCCCCATATGCCACTTTCCTATTTCCTGCCTGCAGACAGCAGGGAGTAGCTCTATTATCACCTTCCTAGAGCTGTCTTTGAATGTGAGAGGCAATTCCATTTCACTCAGCCGTGGGGAGGAGGAGGAGGAGGAGGAAGAAGAAAGGCACACAGTACAGCACACAGAAATTGGTTTAAGTCTTCTATAGACTGTAAGACTATTTAGCTTTTTATTTCTAAGATAAGCAGATTATAACCTGGAGGTTTTTAGTGGTTTGAGATCAAAGGTTAACTGCAGCGTATCATGTCTGGTTGTTGTGTGAACACTTTATCGTCTGCTCTTCCCCCCCCCCCCCCCCCCCCCCCCCCCCCCCCCCATTTAGAAGTCATCTTCTAAAATATTAACAATCCCTAAAGCAGCTATATTACACGGCTGTGAAACTGTGCTAAACATAGGGAAAGACGCTCCTCCGATGCTTTCCCTCTCGAGCGTGCTTTGCTGCATTTTGCGACATTTTACTTGTGTTATTTTTGGGCTTCCCTCGGTCTCATTCCAGCTTTTATCAGCGTTCTAGTTCTTTGGAATGGAAGGGCTCTTGACAATATTGCTCCTGGATAAATTAAACATGAGTTACGCAGAGTGATAATCTGTGGGCCTCTCTTTTCACACTGCATTCCCAATGAGCTGCGTGTTGGCCTGGTGTTGTTGCCTGTGATTTTAATGAAGATTATTCTTGTAACACGACTGTCGCCTGTTTGCTCCTATTCTCCCCCAAATATTTTTTTAATACAAACTGAGATTTATTTATTTGTTGGGTTTTTTTTTTTGTTGCCGTTTTGTTTTCTTTCAAGCAATCTGTGCTATTTGTTTTTTTTTAATTTTTAAAGAGTATTTCTGCTGCAGGTCAATCACTTGTTTGTAACAGGCTTGTAATTAAGATACTCACTGAATCAGAAAACTGTTTTTTTCTCTCGTCTTGCTGTTTTTGGACTAAATATTCATCCTTGAGTCTACCGGTTGATTAAACAGTAAACTGATAGACACAGCTGACTTAATTAGTATTTATTTTCCTCTCATCTTAGTAATATACCAGGCTCTTATAAAAAGGGGGCTTGAGTCACTTTCTTTTATTGTTTGGATTTAGGCTGACAGTTCTCAGTAAACCCTCAGAGCATCCTCAAAAGGAGAAAAGTGCTTACTCCTAAAATGGAACTGGTGTTTAATAAATAATTTCCAAGCCTCAAAATCACAGCGTTTCAATGATATTCATTTGGCATAAGTCAGTTTCATTTCTGTGCGCTTTTCATCAGAAATGGCTTAAAAAGTGGAGTTGGTGTGAATTTTTCATGCCGTGGGCTTACCGAGGGGACAGTGGCCATGTTCTTCACTTGCAGACGTCTGACAGCGCATGGCAGCAGAAATAACAAAATGGTCACAAACCCCGACTGCTCTCCGCGGGTCACACAGCCTCTTTAAAATTTAACAAGAGCAGCAACAAACCAAACAGTTGATAACAGATTGGGAGCAGGTGATAAAAGAAGTTACGGTGGGGACATTAGCCCTCGCCACCAACTTTGTGCTTCCTGATTTTATATCCTCACAATTTGTTAGGCCAAAAAAAATACACATCAGAGAGCTGCTGTAGCCATTTCTCTCAGGGATTTTTGGTACCCAGAGGACTGCAATATTTCACAAGTGTTACTTTGCCTCTGAATTGGTATTAGACAACATTCACACATTTGTAATTATGCATGGGTTTAACATCCTCTCTATTCACATTATTCTGGATTTTGAACAGCTTTAATTTATGCTTCATCCTCCTCAGATTTTCATAAAATTACGAGTTATCTTTGGATGTAGAAACATTTAGAATCTAACGATCAGAATAAAAAAATAAAAGAATGTCTCATTTGTTATAAAGACAATGTGGCAATCAGTTCTTTACAATACATCACAACATATGAGTTATTTGCTTTAATAATAAAAAGTGAAATGCTTATATTATAAAACCCTACAGGTCTATACTGTTTAATTAGGGGTGATTAATCTGGAACGTCTACATCTAACTTCAGGCAAATCTCACATAATAAATCTAAATAATATATATATTTTTTGTTTATTAAAATGATTGAATTTCATGTAAAACCTGAACTTATTGTTGCTTATTGCATTGTGTTGCAGAGTGGAGGGCAACATTTCTCAGTAAGTAAATTTTCTGCTCATTAACGCAGCGTCTCTTTAAAGCCGGAGCACTTGCATTAAAAAGGAGGTCTTGATTAATCCAGCAAGCGTGCATGAAGTCGGTATCTGATGCAGAATATTATTATGATGAAATGAAATATACTATTGTATATTTACAACAATTTAAGTCTAAATGAAAGCATAAAGTTGATTTCATTGCTCTTTGTGCTCGATGAAAGCACACTTCTAAATGTTGTTTTGGGTGAGAAGCCCCCACAGTGCAGGTTTTAGCACATGACTCCTGTCACCTGTATTTCCAGCGAACATTGTGATCACCTGTCCTGAGGTTAATTTGCTGTGAGCTTTGTGGTAAAGAATCACGCTGGAGTCTGGTCTGACTGGGCGACCCCTTAAAGGACATCAATAATGAGCAGGTGTAGGAGTGCACTTCTGCGTAGACGCGTGTCTCCGTGTGTCCAGGGAGGACGGCTAATAAGGGTTTAAAAGCCACAACTGTCCACTCCGCCCCTTAGCAGGCCTCCAGCTGTCTTTTCTGTCAGAAAGCAGCCTGATTCCCTCTGACAGAGCGGATCACTGATGGCAGGAAACCACAGGGGGATATAGTTATGTTAGCATGGCACAAAGCACCACCACACTCAATCAGATTAGCCCTGCTTGTTAATTAAACACTTTAAGTTAACTACTTGATTTGTTGTTGCTTTTGTAGCCAAAAAGCTAAAAAAATAAGAATGAAGGAAACCCTTCACTTTGATTTATTGATGGAAATTGCAATGTGACATCTAGCAAACAACGTATAAATAACTTAAAGGCCATCTTAAATGCATTCCCATGAAATTTTTAGAGCTGCTGTAATATAAGCCACTACCTGTCATGAATCCCAAATAACCTTGGCTCTACCCTCTTAGTTCAGCCCAGTGTGCCTCATTCCTTATTACTGGCCTGACAAGGAAATGTTTACCCATCCGACAAGAGACACGCCATTTCATAGTCAGAAAAAAGCAATTTCACCTGACTGGAGCAGCGCACTATGTCCCAACATCCTTGCTGGCTATAATTTTGTTGTCATTTTCTGTGCTGTGATCATATCATTGAAGTGACAGTGCTGGGCATTAGGTAAAGTCCCTAAGCTGGTGCTCACTTTCAGGCTTTTTCTCTCCTTGTCATTCACATTGATTGGATTAGACCCAGGTGGCAAGCAGATTCCTCTGGCACAACAACAAAAAATAAACGACAATATGATGGTTGAAGAAACCGTGTTGTTCCATGCACAAATTAGCACTTTTACACAGAGATAAATATGTTTTTATAATCATATGTCTGTGCTTTTGGGGAATAGAGGTTATCGCTACACTGTAAAAATGATTTTGTTGTTTCGAGATATTATTTGGGGTCAGTTTTACGAATTGCTGGTGAAATAGCTGAGATAAAATGAAGTTTTTACCAATAAAAGATTGGCTGAATTACAAAGTCCATGCCTCCGAAAGTTAGTAATGTAAGCTAACTTGACCTTTGGGGTCATTCAGACATCATTGTTTTGGTGCTTTGCCCATCTCATTTTCCTTTTCTAACTCAAATACCATTATCAAAGTCATTTTGTAATAATATTTTTGCTTGATTTAAGACTTATTTTTAGGGATCGTGGACTTTTTATTCCACCCAAACAATGGTTAGTAATCCTTGGAGTTACTGGAAGATGAGTTAAATGTCGTGCAAATAAACAGTTTTCTCAACAGGCCACATTGTTTAGATCAAAGCTGACATTCAAGTAAAAACAAACATTGATTTTGTTCGTTCAGTTTATGACTTTCTTTAAAAATATTATTCTTTTTAAAAATTTAAGCTAACAAAAATGTTTAGGGTAAAACAATGATCCTAAACATTTATAGTGAAGTGCTTCAATATAACAGAACATTTCAGAAATAAAGGTTCCCAAAGGGGTCCCCAATCGATGGTCCAAGGATCCAGAACCAGTCTTTAAATCACTTGGTATTGGCCAAACAGAATAATAAATAATAAATGCGTATTTTTATATGAATAGTAATCCAAATAAAGTGAATAATAATTGTTTGTATTGCATAGGCGCATAATAAAGCTATGTCATGAGCATCATTAGCCCCGCCCCACTCTGGTTCATGAAAATGTCTTGTATGAAAATGATCCAAACAAACAGCTGATTTACACAACTTTTAATTTTAACTAGGCTAAAATATTTAAAGTTAAAATGACCGCAGGAAATAAATCAATAAATCTACATAAATAAAGCTAAAATTGAGGTTCACACAAGAAAGAATAAAACAAAAATTTAATAACAGTTTTGCAAGTTAAGCTTTTTTCCACATAAGTTTTTAAAGCAGCCCCATTATATGTTGTAAGTTAAAGCAACATGCTAGATTTTACAGTGCACCGTGTTTTAGACGAGATATAAAAACACACATTTATGCACATATCATTTACATATAATTTTTAAATGTAAATAGCTATAGATGCTGTTCAGGGTGAGTCACTGCTTTACATGTTCAGCTGGTCAAAGTCGGTTCTGTTCAAGGCAGAAGGCAGACATCCTAACCTGCATCGCTTTATTTCTCCCCAAGGGACAAATCTGGCCACAAGCATAACAAATACCCCCCCCCCCCCCCCCC
>SSNR01000002.1:1533128-1562359 GCA_006937965.1 Callopanchax toddi
CCCCCCCCCCCCCCTCTTTGATTATGTCCACTAGCAGAGCCAATAAAGAGGAAACTTGGCCTGATAAACAGGCTCACCATGCACCTGGGGAGACGCACTGAGTTACTGCATGGTTAATTCAACAATTGGTTTCTTCAGGAGGAGAGAGAGAGAGGGAGAGAAAGCAATGCTTATTAAAGATCATGGATGGAAGTGAACCATAATCCTGTAATGAGCAGAGCAGAGAGTGGCCTCTTTTCCTTTGGTGCAGACAAGCCTGTGCTTGCATGTTTCTCAGAAATAGATTGCTGGACCCAGTAGCCCTTCTGTAATGACCCCTCTTGTTAGCTTCAGAGATTCATGGCTGATCATTAGAGATACAAAATACCTTCCAGTGTAATAGGCCTTTGATTGTGTTCCCTTAACCTTATTTGGTTCAGATGATCCTGATTGGCTATAAACCAAAAGGTGTTTTTTTTATTAATAGTGGTAAAGCTGTTATTTTTATATCAGTAATAATGAAATGTATATGCTCAAATGAAAATGGGTAAATATGAGACATCTCCATAAAGATTCATGGCAAAACAGGAAAACCCTGTCAGACAGCAAACTGATACAGGAATATTGTTGAATTGTGGGAAGATTTTTTTCTATTTTTATCCACTGAACAGCAGCTTGTCCTGTTTTGTCAGTGAATTAAACAGGAATGTGTGCAGAACATCTGCAGCTGCTTTCTTCATTTCCTAATCAAATTTAAGTCTGAGCTGTGGGGAAAATACTCAAATTTTATGTCTGATTTTGTGAAATTAAACGGTTAAGTTTTTAATTACTGACCTCATCTCGCCATCTCGTTCTTGAAATTCTGTTTTAATTTTTTTTAACAAGCCTCCAACTCTTTAAAAGGGTTCTCACAAAACAATCACACAAAACAATTCAATTAAATGGCCTCAAAAATATTTTAAATGAGCATTTCCAGCGCACATTTGATCAGGTTATTATTTTTTTTATATCTTGCTTTATTTTTATTTATTTATTTTGGCCACAGCAGGTGCACCGGTTCTTAACTTTTAGCGCATGAAATATTAACCAGCACTGGGACTCATAAACACATCTTCAGAGGGACGCCATGATTTCACGCTATATCACAAACATTTTAAGGCTTCAGCCTGTCATGCATTGTCATTTTATTTTTTTATTTTATTTATTTTTTTGGGGGGAGGGGGGGAGGGGTCGGTTTAATAATATATCTTGGTTCCTCCGCCGGACACACTTTGGCACTCATGGCGCATAAATAGGTAAATAACGCGGGTAGAAAAAGGTAAATAACGCAGCTGCGCGCACAGCTGACAGCAGAGAACAACTCTTATAATTACCTTCTTTCTTTAGTTTTGTGTTTTCTGTTTTTTTATGGGGAGAAACAGTCGGAGTCCATATGCTTTAATCACATATAGGCCCGTGTCACAATACAAACAAATCACTTTGCTCACGGCGCTCTTCAGATTGTCCTAATTAAGAGCTGTCTAATTAAATTACAGCCTTCAGTTAACCAATGGCAGCACTTGTTTCATTAGCAAAGCGGCCAGAGTGATGGAGAGAAAATCCGCCCTGATTGCAGGATGGTGTCAATTGGCTAATTTACCGCCTTCCTTACTTCAAGTCAGCGCAAAGGCGCCTTTGATAGTGTTAGATTAGGAAGAGGCGTGTGCAAACGCCTGTGATATAGGTTGAGCTAATAGTTGCTTCCTATTGAGCGATGCAGGTTGAGAATTGCATCTCGCTGCCTAGTGAACTCTCAAAGAAATTTATGAATGTGGGCAGTGGCTTTGCGAGCTCCAATGGATCGGAGGAGCTTTCGTTGCAGGACCATCCTATTATATCTGCAAGTGACAACCTGGAGAGAAGTTCACCTCTGAAAAAAAACTCCAGGGAGATGACGAATCAGTCAGAGGCAGACAATTTCCCCGACTCCAAGGACGCATCGGGGGACGTCCAGAGGGGCAAACTCTCTCCTGATCTTCACGGAGTCTCTGACATCCGTCATAATTTCGATGGATCTGCAGGAGAAAGGTGCATCTTTTCTCCGTCTTCTCAGCCGCAGTCAGTTTCAGCAGCAGCTCCCAGTGCGATGTTCCCGTATCCGAGCCAGCATGGACCAGCGCACCCGGCTTTTTCCATCGGAAGTCCCAGCCGGTACATGGCCCATCACCCGGTCATAACGAATGGAGCATACAACAGCCTTTTAACCAACACTTCCCCTCAAGCCTACCCGGCGGCAGGTTACCCTTACGCGCAACAATATGGACACACATACCAAGGAGGGGCTTTTTACCAGTTCTCCTCAGCGCAAGCGGGACTGGTTCCGGGGAAGGCGCAGGTGTATCTGTGCAACAGGGCCCTGTGGCTGAAGTTTCACAGGCACCAAACAGAGATGATCATCACAAAGCAAGGACGGTAAGTGGGCGCGCACGTGCAATCTGTCAAGGATTAGTCTCATTTTCACACCTTCAGTTTATTTAATAAACAAAAACAATAATTTCCTTATAATAAAAACGCATAGAGTTTATTAAATTAAAAATGTAAGAACATTTTTATTGTTTGAGGTATTTTTTATAGCGATAAAACCCTTAGAATTAATCTGTTTTTTAATTTCTGCAGACGAATGTTTCCATTTTTAAGCTTCAACATTTCTGGCCTCGACCCAACTGCTCACTACAATATCTTTGTGGATGTAATACTCGCTGATCCAAATCACTGGAGGTTTCAAGGCGGGAAGTGGGTACCATGTGGAAAAGCAGACACAAACGTGATAGGTATGTTTCTATTATTATTATTATGACTTTTATTGTTTTAAAATCCAGATCATAAATAAATTTATGAATCAATTAAACGAAATAATCATAAATCTATTTATTTCTGAAGGAAATAGAGTTTACATGCACCCGGACTCACCGAATACTGGTGCGCACTGGATGCGTCAAGAAATCTCCTTTGGAAAACTAAAGCTCACCAATAACAAAGGCGCATCCAACAACACGGGACAGGTAATAAAACATGATATCCAACTATTTTAAAATGTTTATTCTGAGTTTTTTATTATTTATTTAACTTTTTTTTTTTTTTAAATCTGGGCTTGTTCCTCTTTTTTAGTTTGTCTAATTTTGCGCAAAAATAACAATCACTTCCCAAAACTTTGGAAAAGAAATATGTATTTCCCCTGACGCGTGTCTTCCATTGGACTCCAGATGGTGGTCCTCCAGTCTCTCCACAAATACCAGCCCAGGCTCCATGTGGTGGAAGTAAACGAGGATGGGACGGAGGACACCAGCCAACCAGGAAGAGTCCAGACGTTCACCTTCACAGAGACGCAGTTCATCGCAGTCACCGCGTACCAGAATACAGATGTACGACCACTTCCTCTTTTAGACTCTAAACGACAAGTTTCTGCACACAATTAAAACATTTTGCGCATTAAAAAAAAACAAATCGATGGATTTTCTTTTACATTGAAGCAAATAGAACATGCATTTTGATGAATTATGAATTTAGCAATTTGAGAGTAGCTTTTTATGCAGCTTTTACCACAAAATTTGAATTTTGCGCCAAATTAAAAACACTAACAGGGTTTTATTGCACTGAATATTTGACTTTTTGCATATATTTTTAAGATGAAATAATAATTGCCTCTTTTCTGCAGATCACGCAACTTAAAATCGACCACAACCCGTTTGCAAAGGGATTTCGGGACAACTATGACACGTAAGATGATCCGTTTACATTCTGTTTTTTATTTTTATTTTATATGTGTGGTATGAAACTTAGAAAATGTTTTGTGTTTAAAAAGTGCTGATTGGAGTAGAATGCTGAATAAAAGAAGGAAAAAAAAAGCTTAAATATAATTAGTGCACGTGATGGAATAATTTTAATTGCAACAAACGGAATCCTGCAGGAATAAAAAAGTGTCCAAAATTTCTTTCATCCATATTTAGTTCCTAACTGTTGCGTACTGATGAATAAAACACGTTATAATATTGCAAATGAAGATAAATGTGACAATAAAAGACTTGATCATTAAACATGTAATTTTAAAATGATTTTCCTGATGCTAAATGATCAAATCTCTATTATATTTCCAGCCTGTGAAACAGACAGAAGGCCCTTATTTAGAGGTTGATGAAAAATGCTGCAGTTTTTTTAAGGCAGATTAAAAAAAAGAAGTGAATGGATTGTAAAAACTGTGGTGTAAATAGATGATATTATTTTAAAGAAACCCCACCATTCAGCACAATTAAGCCTCGAATTGTGTTTCTGTTTTTCTCTCCATCTTTTCAGTGTGTACACAGGCTGCGACATTGACCGCCTAACTCCATCACCGGGTGACTCTCCGCGTTCACAGATCGTGCCGGGTGCGAGATATGCCATGCCTAGCTCCTTCCTGCAGGACCAATTTGTCAGCACTTATGCCAAATCTCGCTTTCACCCTGGCGTGGGGACTGGTCCTGGCACGGAGCGCAGCGTCCCACTCGGCAACAGCTTGCTATCCCCGCAGCAAACCGAGGAGCCCACTGTTGCCACCCCCCCGCAGCGATGGTTTGTCACCCCTGCCAACAACCGACTGGACTTTGCAGCCTCGGCATACGACGCCGCTGATTTCGCCGGTAACGCGGCCACCTTGCTGTCCTACGCAGCGGCCGGAGTGAAGGCTCTCCCCCTGCCGACAGCGGGCTGCTCCAACCGGCCTCTTGGCTATTACGCAGACCCGTCTGGCTGGGGAGGACGCACGCCGCCGCAGTACTGTGGCGTAAATACTAAATCCAGCTCGGTCTTTTCCTGCTGGCCCGCCAACTCCCTCGGTGGCAGAGCCGCCACCAGCTACCTGTCGGAGGAGGGGGACTCGATCGCGACCGAGAGGTCACCGATCGGTGGCTCGGAGGAGACCAAACCCAAGGACATGACGTCGGAGTCGAGCTGGATAGAGACGCCGTCGTCGATTAAGTCGATTGACTCGAGCGACTCTGGGATCTTTGAACAGGCCAAACGGAGACGAATCTCACCGTCCGCCACGCCGGTTTCAGAGTCGGTGTCCCCGTTAAAATCCGAGCTGTTGACACCGAGAGAGTGCGAGAAAAACTGCACGAAGGACATTGGTTATTACAGCTTCTACCCTCACAGTTAGAAAAAAATCTATCTATCTATCTATCTATCTATCTATCTATCTATCTATCTATCTATCTATCTATCTATCTATCTATCTATCTATCTATCTATCTATCTATCTATCTATCTATCTATCTATCTATCTATCTATCTATCTATCTATCTATCTATCTATCTATCTATCTATCTATCTATCTATCTATCTATCTATCTATCTATCTATCATAAAATATGTCACATCTGCAGTCAAAGGCCAAACTGTACAATCCCTCCACTCCACTGTAATTATGAACATATTGTACATATTACTGGACATGTGTGATAGTGACTGAATGTACAAAAAATAAAAAAAGATTCAAACGGATCATCCTTAGTGTTTAAAAGAACCAGTTTTCTTCTGTTCAGTAGCCTCAGCTGTTAGTAACTAAAGATATTTAGGAATCTGTACATGACATGGTCTTGTGTAGCAAATACAATAATAATGATAATAATAATAATAATAATCCCTGTCAGTGAAAACAACATGTATTTTGTACTTTATCAAATCTGTAGGCTACTAAAGGTTTAAATTCATCATACATGTGGTAAAAAAAGTTCTAAATGTTGTAGATTTAGATCATTTTCTTTCATTTCTTTTAGTTTTTTTAACAGCCTGTATTGTGAAAATATTTGTATTTGCTGTAATGTGACTGAAACATAATAAATAATGTTGACATGAGCTTATGTTTGCTTATTATTGGGTTAAATTGAAGGCTTGTTTTTGACTTTTTTCTGCATGATTTGATGCATTTTTGCAGAAAATTTGAGGTTTTACAGAAGAACTGGAACTCACTTTAATGAGTTAAAAATCATCCCTGTTTCTTTTCGATCAAATATGCTCTGCTACGTGTTCAAATATCCAATTAATAAAAAATTAAGAAAAGAAGTGCATCATTTAAAGGTGCAGCTTTTGTACTCAGGTCTATTTTCTCCCGAATGAAAAAAATATTTCCATAAAAGTTGGCTAATTTCCATAAATTTTTGCCATTTTTAAAAGGTTAATTTTTAGAGATGCAAGCACTGGGGTGGAAAAAAAGGTGAGAAATTGATCAAATATGATGGTTTAAATCAAATAAGTTGACAAGTTTTAAGTCTTTAATTGTGCAAAAATAAATAAAGCAAACATACATAAAACAGATTAATGAAATAATAAAGCAGATCATTTAATAAATATGAATTATCTCCATTTTTATTTTAATTGTGGAGCGTGTGGCTCATTTAAGCATCAAATGGACGTTTTTGTGTGTGGCGTGGCGTCATCTGCAGAATTACTGAACACTGATGTCCAATTAATGGCAAAAAGAGGAAAGATGCACATATCATTTATAAATAAAAGTGGCGCATAATAAGCTGAATGTGCAGCTAATTGGCATGCAGTGTGAAGAAAACGCTCACAGCTGTCAGTAAGAGGTGTGGCGTTTAGCTTCTCACTGCAGCTCCCTGTCATTTCAGGCCTTTCCACTCATAAACAGCAGATGGCGATAAATGAATGCAGATCCTCTTCATCAAACAGGATTTCCAGTTTGGTGTCCAGAGGAAACTGGTTTTTACATCTTTTTAAAAAAAATTTCATAAAAATACTTCTGTTTATGACGTCATGTCCAGTCATTTCCCTCTGGAATCAAACGCACACGTGTCCTGATCGACACCAGGTGGCGGTGCTTTACTACTTGTGCCAGTTAGGAGTCCCTCAGATGTTTTTAGTCACAAGCTAAACACAACAAGACAAAGTAAAACCTGTTTTCAGGAAATCACAGTGATGACAGAACAATAAAGGAAAACCCATACAGAGGTTGTGTTTCTTTGTATTGACTGTTCTGTTGTCATTTTGTTGCTGTTTTGACTGGGTTTGGTCATATTGAATCATTTTCATCCAGCTCTGTTGATTAAACATTTTTTTTGTTGGTTTATGATCTTTATAATTTATTTTCTTCTCATTTTGAGGTGTTTTGAAGTTTGCTTTTCAAGTTCTTTGTTTGGGTTATTTGAGTATGAATAACTTTATATTCCTTTGCATTGATGTGTATCCATATATATTCATTTGGCATTTCTTTGTTGTTTTCCAGTTGTTTGAAACTGTTTTGGGTCATTTCCCCAAATTTCATACCTCAAGAGTTGAAGTTGCTTGCTTGTTAAGTTGTTTGAATACATTTTTCTAGAATTGCTTTTATTGTTTGATTCACCATTTGATGGTTTCTATTGATTATTTGTCTTTTTTCAGCTATTTTGAATGTGTTAAGTCAATAAAGTCAATGCACCTTTTTGTCTCTGTGGTCATTTTAAACATGGTGTTGTTTTTATATTGATTTATAGTGTTTTTCATTGATTTTTGAGACATTTTCTGCCTTCAAGTCTTATATTGAGTGATTTTGAATCTGTTTTTATTCTGGAAGAAAAAGAAAACTCTTCTTTTAATCCTTTTTAGCTGCTTAGAGTTCTTTTAATGCTGCTCAAAGTGAGTTTATGCTTTTTACCATTTGCAACTGGAGGTTTTGCAATTTAGTTTGATGGTTTTAAATGAGTATTTTTATCCCTTTTCATTATATTTATGATTATTTTTCAGCCCATTGTTAAATTGAGATGCCTGTAAGCTGTTTACTAATGTTTTATAAGGGTTTTTGGCTATTTTCTGTTTTCTTGACCTTCTTGCCCCCACCACATAAGAGAAGTCACTTCAACGAAACACACAGAGCCTTTGTGACTTTGTGCCTAATAATCTGTCCATACATGTAATGATCGATCATATGTTCTGTGTGGCAGCACTGGATGCAGGAAGAGGAGAGAAACTAAAAGATGCCCCACATCAACCTGCTGTGACGTCACAGAAACGTGTCTGAGTGCTCGTGTTGTTTACGTCACTAACTCATCAGTCTAATTAGGTTTTATAATTAACTCTGAAATGGGCTCTAAAACTTTACTAGTTTGCACCAATTCAAAGAAATAAACTAAATAAAAGTTTCAGACTTTACTAAAGAAAAAAAGTCAGTTTTATCTAATAATTGGACACAGATCTCTTTGATTTCTTGCCTCTTACACAACCTGTATCTTTTAAAACTTGTCATCAGTTATGCATTTAAAAAAGAACATTTAAGTTTTTAAAAATGTAATTATCTCAGAGTTTTGAGTTGTAAATGTGAGAAAAACACAGTTGAGCTGAGACTCACGCCTCTCCCAGCTAAAACAGGATGAGTCAGACTCTAATAAAAACCAGGAGATAAAGGCTAGTTATATAACCGCGGGCAGATTTCATGTAACAACAGAAACAAGAAAAAACAGATTCAAACCAGACAGCCTCTTTACTTTTTGTGCCTCAGATAATAAAGTCAAATCATTTCAGGAGCAACGCGTTCACGTCAGCTGGCAGAGATGCGCGTGATTTATTTATTTAGTTATTTTTAAAGAGCATCCATGAAGCGAGCATCTACAGGCTGATCATGTAAACATGTGACCACTCATTCACCAAGACACCTGACTGGATTAAACACTGAGCCCAGAGCGCTGCTGCTGCTGCTGCTTTTTACATCCTGCAGGGAGAGGAGGATGGATCCTGCGGAACACGGAGCCCAGGTAAAAAAACAAAATATATATATTAATGCAGATTAATACTTCAGAATGGCTGCATGTGGAGAAAGTGTGAAAGATAATGGAGTGGTTGGTTCATCAGCTCAGTGATTAGACTTTAGACAACTTATTCAAGAGAAAGAGCAACTTGAATTATTTCATTAAGGATGCCAGTTATGTCTCCATTCTCCATGAATTAAAAGAAAAAAACATTTGATGCATCAGGAAGGATGTTCTCTGGATGTTGGTAAAGGTGCAGCTCACAAATGGGATTTTTGCAAAACTACACTCCATTTAGAACTCTATAGCCCAGGTAGACGTCACAGTAGAAACATCATTCAAAGTTTAAACAACTCACAGGAAGTTGGATTTTACATGACTGAAATGGCATTTTATTATCATGTATGGTTTTTAAACAATCTCAGTTTAAGTTGGATTATTTTTGCAGATTTTCTCAGTTAATGTTCACCTGCAGTTTTAGAGGTCACCAACTTTTACATTGCAGAAAAAATAGCAAACAATTTTATCACATCTTTATTAGGCTACATATTTAAATAACACATCAAAAAATAGGATTTTAAATCTTCTTTTACCTGTTGTGTTCCTAATTGCTATCGGACCTTTTTCTTCTTCTCAAATCCTTGTAGAGTTCTAATCAGAGTTCAATAATTTTTAAAATGTGACTCACAGTTGTTTGACAGCAGCTGTTTGTCTGAAACTATGTAGTCTGAGTTTCTGTCTGCAGTTTGCTATCAGGAAATAAAAGACACAATGATGTTGTTACCATGGATACCAAGATGATTCACTGTCAGCAGCTTTAACATCACTTTTCATTTTAGTTCTCTTTATGTAATTCAGACTGTATCTGCTTTGCACCCTTCAAAATCTATTTACATTTTAAAAATGTTTATTATATTTTTTAAATCTTCTCCTTCATTTGCTGTTTCAGATGTTATTTTTTGCACCATTTAACAAACACAGAAACTGATGTGCATGCTGTTGTTGTCACAGAGGATCCCTGACAGAATTAACCTCTTGCACTTATGCAAATCTCTTGAGTCACGTGTCACATTTATTTTAAACTTTCCAAGGAACAGAAATTATTGGTAAGCTTTATTTGGTCAAATTTCTCACGGAGATGTTCTCAAAGAGAAACGGGCCGTTTGTCGCTGGGATTAGCTGATCATAATGGATGAGATTTGTTGTCGTTATCCGCCGGCTCTTTAGATATAAACAGATTTTTCCATGAAGTGAAAAAGTGAAAAAAATATATTTTCTGTTAAGCTACTTTTAGAGTTTTTTTTTTAAAACATGTCAGTTTTTAACTTGGCCTTAAAAGTCCACAAATATTTATAATGTTTCATGAAACGAAGCAAGACAATTTTGATATAGATGCATTATTAAAGTTTCAAAACTAAAAGCTAATAGACTCAAGAAAACATGTATTTTATTTCAGGTCAGCCCTTCGTTTGCTTCATCAGTTGGGCGAAGAAGCTTGGTGAGTTGGATTTATACCTGCAGAAATATATCTTTAATTATTTGTATTATATTCTAAAAGACTACTAAAATGCCAACAGATGAGATGTGGGATCTGTAAAATGCCGGGATATACCAGAGTTGATTTGATGCAGTGCGAGCTTATCTGTGGCTCTTTCATATTCATGCAACAGAGACGAGAGAGGCACCATTTAAACTGAGCTTCATTTCTAATAAAATGCTGCAAGGCTGCAGCAATATAATCTATAATCTCTCAATCAGAGAGTGCTGAAAGCAGTTTTCGGATGCTCAATCAGAAATTCCAGTGGTTTGACACAACAGATGGGCATCAGCCTTTATCAGACATGGTGTGAAGCAGGGCAGCAGGAGTTTGCTCAGAGCTCAGCTTTTAGACTGTGTCACATTCGCTGTAAAGTGATTTTAGAGGAGAAGGCGCAGACGGAAGGGCTCATGCATTCGGAGACCTTGCAGGTTCCTTGGAGCTTCAACAATCAGGTAGGATGAGGTTTAATTTGGACTTTTATGATGTGACATTTATTGCATTTAAGCTACTTTACTGATATGAATTGCGTCTTTCATGAAATGTGTTTAGCTGATGATTGCAGGAGCTACAAAGCAGAAATCTGCTACTTTCTTAGAACTGTTTGTTTCTCTACCTTAAAAAAAAAAGATAAGTGATGACCTTTTGCAGCACGAGGGAGGGAAGCAGATAGTATGTCGGTCTAATGATGGCTCAGGGATGAAAAACATCTTGGATAGCAGCTCAGAGAAATAGAGTACACTTGATAGTACTAATGTGTGTACTTTTACGGGAGCTTGAAAGCAGAATCATTTAAGGATTACAGTGCATTTTGTTTCACATTGAAAGCCTCCACTGCTGATGGTTTTCTAAATTGCCATCTGTAGGGATCAGATCCAAGTTTGTGCCACATCCTGTGGTATCATGTCAGCTGTGTGGTTTGCAAATCCTGCATGATTTTTTTCTGGGTGGAAGCCAATAGTCCTAAAAGTAGCGGGTGTAGGAAGTAGAATAAAAAGGGTTGAGTATTTCATTATGTGAATGTCTCTGCAACACAGTACTCTTTCGTATTGAAGTCATCATTTTAGATGCTATAAATTAATTTCCTGAGATTATCTTGCATTAAGATCTTTTCCTGCATACACACTTCCTGCCGGGGAGTCAAATGCATCCCTCTTATGGTAAATCTATGGACATTAAAACTGTATTATCAATCACATGTGGGAGTGGGGAACATTTAATATAAGCTAGACTAAATGGCGTTTAAGTATCAACTGCTGGCAGTTTAATCTGACTGAGGATGTTGATCCATTTCCTGTAGACAGATTATCAGCCTTGCCAGCACATGTGGCTCTGCAGCTGTGAACAGCAGCTCCCCTCATTAAAATAATGCCTTGATGGTCAACTGGTGGTCAAGAAGGCTCAAAACAGGAATAGATGGCTGTCAGGGTCAAAATACACTAAAACTAACAATGTTTGATGTAGCTAAATGAAATTATGTTAACAAGATTAAAATGTTGATTCCTTCTTGTTGGTTGGATTATTATTTTGACACAATTGTATTTTTTCAGAATTAAGTGTTGGCCTTTTCAACGTTCCAATTTCTTTGTTGGTTCTCATGTTAAGTTAGCTGGTTTAAATTTTAATTACTTATTGAATAAGCTATTTTTTCCATCACCAGTTTAATTAACCCTTTGATTGGCAGGTAAACTACATGAAGGGGGAATTTTGCATTGAATTTAATGAATACTATTACTACTACTACTACTACTACTACTAATAATAATAATAATAACAAAAATATAAACAAACAAACAAACAAACAAAAAATACTACTGGCTATAAAAATTTAAATTAAATTATGGGGACGTTTGTATAGAAATTAAATATTATTTAATATCAAAAACTTTTTGACAGACAGGGGGCAGCAGGTGAGGCTGGGGAAATAACCATCACTGTGCCCCCCAGGGATGTGTGCTGTCCCCACTGCTTTTCTCCCTTTTGACTGCACCTCAAGTGATCCTCATGTCTCACCCCTGAAGTTTGCAGATGACACAACGATAAGTGGCCTCATCTGGAATGAGTCAGCATACAGATAGGAGGTGAAACAGCTGATCAGAACAACCTAGAGCTTATACTTTAAAAACCGTGGAGAGTGCAGGGGACTTCAGGAAGTCATCACCATTCTCAACAGCACTGTGTCTATGGTGGCCACGTTCAAGTTTCTGGGTACAACCATCATCCACGACCTGTAATGGTCACCCAACATAGACACGGTCATTAAGAAGGCCCAGCAGAGGATGGACTTCCTGCAGCAGCTCAGGAAGTTCAACCTGCAACAGGAGCTGCTGGTGAACTTTTACAATCCAGTCTGTCCTCTTCCAGTCCATCATGGTCTGGTTTGAGTCAACAACCAAACAGGACTGCAGAAGACAATTAAGACAGTAGAAAGGATCACTGGTGCCAACCTGCCCTCCATCCAGAACCTGTACTCCTCTGGAATAGAGGAACCAGGCTGCAGCATCAGCAATGACCCCTCTCACCCAGGATTGAACCTCTTTATCTCTCTCCCCTCTGGTTAATTCGCTAAAACACTAGACTAAAAAAAAAAGTTTTTCACCCCTCCCAAAAAATTATATCATGCAACCATAATAAAAACATTGCCTATAAATACAGGCTTCACATCTTCTAATTCTGTATCTGTCTAATTTATTGTTCTGAAACAGTTTATTAATAAATACAAGAACTAAAGTGAGACAGGAGTCAAACTCCTTGTGCAGACTTGGCAAAATAAACCTGATTCTCATTATTACCTTACATTATTGTTACTCTAATAATATGCTTAATATTTAACCCTTACAACCCTTCTCAAATGATTCAGTCAAAATCAAAATAGCTCTCAGAAGTTTTTATTTTTTTGCAAGTCGACTGTATTTGTTCAGACGTCACTCAGACCAGTAAATGTTAGCGATGATCATCCTCTGCATTTTCAGTCATTTTTATATCATTAGCAAAGTGCATCAAGTGTAAAATGTAATTATAGGTGTAGGTTTGTTTTTAACTGCAGTTTAACACATTTATACCTTATGAATAAATACCCTGTTGGAAAACTGCTGATTGTTGTGTTAACACTTTGGCTTCGGTGCTGATTAAACAAACAAGATGTAAATTATTGAGTTTCAGAGGTGCTAGTAGTTTCTATTACCTTTGTATAGGTGTTTAATTCCAGTATTCTGGTTGAAATAAGATGCATCTTTGAACTGTTTCTGCTTAGAAAACAAATCTAAAAAAGCACATACAACTTAAAATAGGTACATCTTCTTTTTTATTGCTTGATATATTTTTTTTATAATATTTTTACTGGAAGCATGTTGTTCACACAAGGTGGATTTGAAGAAGCGTTCTCTCCTCTTCCTCCTCCTCATGTATCACTGGTTATGTCACCTTTGTACTGACAGAGTCTGTCGTCAGCATGTCTTTGTGAGTACTCAGGCCGAGTTGTGAATTTGTCTGTTTTGTGTTCAAAAGCCTCCAATCCTTCATGAATAAAAAAAAAAAACAACCAACAAAATGGAATAAATAACATTAAAATGAGGTAAAAGCAGATGTTTACACCCTTTTGCTCACGGCTGCATGAAAAGTGGTGATTTTTAATGGTTTTATGAAAAGCTATTCAACACCTCCTCGCTTTTCACAAACGTTACATAAGCAGCTTGATGGTCGAAGCAGAAACTGCTGGTTTTCTCTGATTTACAGGCAGGATAAGTTCCTTATTTTATGCAAAAGCTCACAGAATCCTATTAAAGCTCCGCTCAGCTTGGAATTTATTAATTTTTCTCTTTGGATTTGCTTTTAACTGCATGCTGTTGTTTTAGGACAATGCTTTTATTTAAAGTCTGAAACGTTGCTGTATTAATGAAGACTTGTTTTTGACTGAAAGTCAGACCTCTGTAACAAAAAGCATCACTTTAACATGTTGAACTTTACTTTCTAGAAGCATGTAGCTCCCATAACCACGAGCTTTTTGTTTGAACTGCCCTGAATCTCCTTCCTTCTCAATAAAGAAACATGTAATTAGTTTCCAAGGCAACTGTTCTTTTCACTGAGCGATAATGTGTTTGTTCATGATGCCCTCGACTGAGAGGGAAAACCAAGTCAACAAAAATTTAACTAGAGGCCATTTTCAGGTTGATGCAGCAGTTTGAAGCTGATTTTGATCTGTTTTTATTAATGTTTGTTCTGTGGATCCTCCGACAGAGGAACGATGACGAGGCGGTGGTGGACAGGGGAGGAACACGGTCCCAACAGAGAACCAACTTTGAGCAGGAAGACTTAGAAGGTACCAAAATGCATCAAGCAGCAAGTTGAGCTGCTGCAGAGTCCACCCACTCTGTCCTAACAACTGCTGCTTTCCTCTTGACAGTCTTTTTTTTAAACTGGTAAAAGATAAGAGCAGAGTAGGAGGCTAAAGCTGTGGGTGAGCTGAGTTTGCACCAGTAATTTCACAATCACTCAGGAAAAACAGGCAGTTAAAACAAAGATACGAACAGCAGGGCTATAACTGGATAAATCTGCAGGAAGAGGTGACATTACAGAGCAAAGAGTTGTTGATTATAGATTACAAAGAGAATCTCCTTTAAAGTGATCCAATGAGCTGATCCTCTTCTCCCAGAATCCGGATATGGATTAGAAAACTTGTTTTATTTCAAAGAGATATTCCAAATACAAATAAGTATGCTAATAGCTGATTCAGTATTTTATTTTATTTTTGCATGAAAGCTTTGGTCCAAGAGAGGAAAGACTGGAATAAGTTTATATCAAACACACCTGCTGTTTTTCATTCTTATAATCAAACATCAGTCGTCTTGCCGTACTTGCAGCACGCCACTTCTTGCAGCTGCTGACTGATTAGGATGTGCCGATTTGAAACAAACAGGCAGATCTTTATGCCTCTGCATTCATGCTGTTTGATGTAGAGAGCTTGAACTTCTGCTACTGCTTTATGTCATGGTTGTTAGCAAAATGCAGCTAAAACAAAGGAATGCTCACATGGGACCAGTGATCAGCTGGGACTAGGATGGCGGCCTCAAACATATAAGACATGCAAAAATTGAGCGAACAAACATTACTGGAGAATTTTATTTAAAAGCATTTTCCTGGTATAGGAGAGAACAAGTTCACAGGACAGTGATTTATATGAGAATCAGTGATTTTGAATGATATATGCAGGTTTTATATCACATATAACTTTCTGACCTGCCTTTTAGTTGCATTTAGAAAACTGTTCTGGGATTTGTCCCCCCAGGACACAGGACTCTCTACATCGGGGTCCACGTCCCGTTAGGCAGCACCAGGCACCGTAGCCATCATAGGCACCGCCACCATGGAAAGAAACACTGGAGGAAGAGCAGAGAGCGAAGCCTCCCCTTGGTGGAGGGTCGAGAGTCACCAGTTTATGGTACTAACTAACTGCTGATTTATTCATTACCTTAAAGAATTATTAGATCTTTAATAGATTAATTTGCAAATCACTGCAGACACTCCCTCCCAAAGAGTTCAGTTCCTGCTGGGAACAGAGGACGATGACGAGGAGCACATCCCCCATGACCTCTTCACTCAGATGGATGAAATCTGTGTGCACGATGGAGAGGACTCTGAGTGGAGGGAAAGTGCCAGGTACCATTAGATCTCATGTTATCATCCACGCGCAATATCCACACTTTGTCTGTAAAAAAATAAATAACTTCAGCTCGCTGCAATTTTATCCTTATTTTTCAGTTTATGCGATTACTTTGCTACATCACAGTCGTCTGTTGACATAAAAAATAAGACATATTTTATTTACATTGATACTCTGATAAAAAGCAATAAGGAAGGAGAGTAAATGAGTGAAGCTGAGAGGGAAAAGGAGATAGAAGAGCTACATGTGAGGGTCTCAGAACGAATGAGTGCAGGCATAGAACAGATGGCAGGCCAGTTTTGCCGTCTGCTGTCCTCACTTGATGCAAACTCGTCTTACAGGTGGCTGAAGTTTGAGGAGGACGTGGAGGATGGAGGAGAGCGATGGAGCAAACCCTACGTCGCCACGCTGTCTCTGCACAGCCTGTTTGAGCTGCGCAGCTGCATCATCAACAGCACCGTGCTGCTGGACATGAGGGCCAACAGCATCGAGGAGATTGCAGGTAGCTGCTGATGGAAGATGAAACTTCTATTCAGTGTTTGAAGGAGGTTTTTGCTTGTTAGATCCCTGAAGGTTTATGTGTTTTCCCCACCTTAGACATGGTCTTAGACCAGCAAGAGTTGTACTCACCGCTGGGAGATGAGCTCAGACAGAAAGTGCGTGAAACCCTCCTGAAGCAGCACCATCACCAAAACCAGAAGAAGCTGAGCAACCGCCTGCCGATTGTACGCTCCATCGCTGATATGGGCCGACGGGCATCAGAACTCCATCTGGACAAGAACGGTGAGCAACCTGAGCCCTGTGCTAAATGTTGGTCAACTTTAATTAAATCATCAACGTTTTAAAGTGAAAACGAAAAAGTTCAAGTGTGAATAATCTGTTTTTTAACAAATGTTGTTTTTAATGTAAGAAAATTTTGATTTATTTAAATTTAATTTAATTTTAAACTTTTCTTCTTCTTTAAAATAAATGTAGAAAAAAACGGATTAACGGATGTTTTTAGTGAGATAAGTTCAAATAAACAGACTAACAAAAATCTGTGTTCAGAAACGTGTTAGCTGTTATCAGAAAGTGAAACGAATTAATTGAATTCACGGAGAGGCTTCCAGCTGGAGGAATTATTTAACTTATCTTTGCCAGTTCCTATTTTATAGCTCATTTTGTCTTGATTTCCTAAATGTTTACAGAAAGATTCAAACTGTTAAATGTGGAATTTAAAAATGATAATGCAGCAAGTTCAAATTTTTTGACATTATGGTTTAATTAATACTGAAATAATACCAGAACTGCAGTGAGGAGCCTGGGTTGTATTTTTAATTTGTTTTATTTTTGTCATGAATCATCTCTGTGATCCTCACTCCTCATTTGATGTTTGTCAGAGTTAAATTTTCCAATTCATATCAATTTATATGAATATGAATTGTTAATAAGTTTAAAATTTTCTTTGTTAAATGATAAATGTATTGATTATTAAGCAATACAATCATTTAAAAAAATTTTTGGTGTCCAATCAGAAATTTGAACTAAAAACATGTTTGTGCTAAATTTAGATTTATGAAAACGTGCAGAGCTCACGATTCTGTGTTTTTAGGTCAGCTGACTGCCTCCCAGTCCCAGTTAGCAGGTCCAGATGGAAAAGGGGACATCAGCAGAGAGAACAGTTCTGTGGACTTCAGCAAGGTGTGGTTTTGATATTGTTTATAAACAGAATCAAAATATTTGATAAAATCACTATAAAACAAGAAGATGACATGCAAAAATCAAGTTATGTCAACCAATTAGGAAATCTGTAAGAAAAATACTTTAAAGCATATTATGCAGTTTTGGCTTGTTTTTAGCACCCCCTAGTGTTCGTTCATTCGTTCGTAGCCTAAAGCCTAATTTATGCTTCTGCGTCTACGTCGGATCGGATGCACGCAACGCCATTATACGTCGAACGAGACGTAGAGCGCACGTCTTTGATTGGTCGGCCCAACAACCCGAGATTATTTCCGGCTTGACGCCGATATCAACAGAGTAGTAAAAGTAGAAACTCGCGGAAGCAGATATGGATCAGCTCGAGAAACGTCTGGCAGACGTAATACGAAAGTATGAACATTTATATAATCCATCAAAGATTGAACAAGAGCTGCATATTCGCTCATCATCTGCCTTGTCCTGAACGGACAATTAACAGACGCCGCTGTCTCCTTCACTCCCGTTTTATTCTTTTTAACATCATTTGTTCTTTGACATAAATCCGTTACAGCTCAATCAAAATTTGCTCTCTGCATATTCAGGAAATAGTAATCAGCGATGTAATTGTACTGCTCCCAGTGCTACGCCCTCTGTTGTTCCGGCGGGGAATTGCTTTGCAACACCCTGCAGCAAACGTACAAGTATGAAGTCAAAACGCCTACATCAATATGTCTGCGTCTCTCAATTGCACAGCCGACGCAGAAGCATAAATAAGGCTTTACACTCATGAGAGACTTTAGGGCACTGGACCGGAGACTCAGAAGTTGCAAACGCGGTATCCTGGACACAAGCAGCAGATGGGGCTGAGTGACTTTTCATTAACCCTGTAAAGGGTCATATTAGCACATACTGTCTCGAGAAAAAGATTTAAAAACATGAAAAAGTAAAACAGTGTGCCTTTAATACAATATTTATACAAAGAACAATAAATGACAAGGTCTAATGACTTAATGAAACTCAGACATGATCGGCAATCCAATACCTGACCTGCTAAAGTGTAAAAAGGAAGAAGTCTGTCTTTCAGAATAAATCAGGAAGTGAAGTGATATTAACTAAATGCAAAAAGTAAATCAAGAAATACAAATACTATTTTTATGTAGATATTTAGTTTTAACATAAAAACTGTACAATGAAGTGAAAAGCAAAAAAATTTCAATACAACCATTTTAATAACAGTTTAGATGGTGCAGAAATGTCATTGCTACAAAGGCCCTGTAAGGGTCATTTATTTTTACTGCAGTGTCCACCCAACAGTGTTTGTACTTTTATGTAACAATAAAAAAGTGCATCATATCGGACAAAAATGAGCAGACTGTTATGTAATTTGGCTTTTTTTAAAACCAACAGGAGGTTATTTTTCACAGAAAGACCAGCTGAATCAGGGATTAGGATTAAAACCATAAGTATTAAAAAGTCAGTCAACACAGATCACAAGCACATGCAGAAAATGGGTAAAAATAACTTGTCAAACAGCAGTTTAATGCGCTTTTATGAAATTATTATAAAATATACTTGTAAATGTTTACAGGGACTATAAATAATGATTGTAAAAATTCCCCCAAACCATGCAGAGTATGATTTTATTAACAAATAAGCTGCAGTTTGTTTAAAACCAATGCTGTTTTACTCTATATTTAACAATGACCCAATAAACTATCAGAGCGTTTCTTTCTGATAAATCAATGTGTCCTGGAGCTTCAGCCTGTGAAGGAACAAGCAACACTCCAGTGAACACTTGTCATGTGATTATCACTGAAAAATCAACACCTTTAATATTCCAAAATACCCGTCACAATAAGAGCGCAAAGCAGAGACACTCAGAGAGAGGTTTAGTTTCAGCTTTTATCCACAAATGTTCTGACTTTTGCATCATTATGCAACACATACAGTCATATTTGATTGTCTTTTGCAATATTTCGTTCACACATCTGTGACCTATTTGACTGTTAGTCTAATCAAATCCTCCAAATCTGGAAGATTTTCAGACTAGAAGCCAGTTAAAGTCATATCTGAGGGATTAATGGGAGGATAGACCTCTAATACACACCTTATGAGTGAGACATTTCTACAAATGGTTCTTATAGGCAAAGCTGCTTTCTGGATTGTGTCCTCTTTCAGATAGACCTTCATTTCATGAAGAAGATCCCACCAGGAGCAGAGGCGTGTAACGTGTTGGTGGGAGAACTGGAGTTCCTGAACAAGCCGGTGGTGGCGTTTGTGCGTCTTTCTCCTGCGGTCTTACTCAACGGGATGGCTGAAGTCCCAATTGCTACAAGGTCCCTTCATTTCCCCTCAACTTCTCTAACTGTTTGTAAAAACTACTGGTTATCAATCAAGATCCACAAATAAAATGATGTTTTCTTTTATTATCTTCAGGTTTATGTTTATTCTTTTAGGACCTTTGAGTAGGGGGGCTCAGTATCACGAGATCGGACGGTCCATAGCAACTCTTATGACAGACGAGGTAAGAAATGCATCAGAACAATCTGGAGAAGCGTACAGTTGGAGGAAATGTCAGTCAGGTGTCATGTTCAGATTTTCTGCACTTTGAATAAATTCACAGCCCAGCAGAACTCTATTAAATTCCCCAAAGTGGTGGAACATTTTCAAGTGTGAAACACAGCTCAGAGCTTTCATAACTTGCTTTTTGGCGATTAGTCAGCCCTCATGTGCTCCTGTTTGTCCAGACTTCATGTAGTCATCCACCAAGACTGTGGAAAAAGATCAGTTACTCTGAAGTTGATGGGTTTTTAAAAACTTCTTAACAAACGGGTCATTATTTTTTAGATTTATGACAGGTAACCTCAAAAATCTTAGAATGGGACTTCCTGCTCCCAAACCATTGGACATTTTTGAAATAGTGAAATATTTGATTGTCTTCTGTTCTTCTATTTGGAATCCTCTCTGCAGGGGCGGTTCTGGGGTGTGTGTGTGTGTGTGTGTGTGTGTGTGTGGGGGGTGCTCCCTCCTTCCTTCACTCATGAACAAAACCCGAGACACTTAAACTCCTCCAATCTACTTTTAATATAATGGCCCAAAAAATATTCATTCTCCTTCCAGGTTTTCCATGATGTTGCCTATAAAGCTAAAGATCGTAACGATCTGATCGCTGGGATCGATGAATTCCTCGATCAAGTGACGGTCCTACCTCCAGGAGAATGGGACCCGTCCATACGGATAGAGCCGCCCAAAAATGTCCCATCTCAGGCTAGTACAAAGTGTTGAATATGTTTGACTTAAAACGGTTTTAGCCTTAAAAAAAATAAAGTTGCAGTGTTTACTGAACAGGAAAAAAGAAAGAAAAGTAACATTTTACCAAATGGAATGGTGGAGGGCGAGGAGGAAGATGAACACGGTGGACACGGTGGTCCAGAACTGCAGCGGACTGGAAGGTAAAATAAATAAAAAAACGTCACACTCATCAGGTTTAGTTTTATTTATTGTGAAATAGTTTTTTGATATCCTGATATTACGCCAGTAAGCTGAAAAAGATACCGTCTTCCTACAAAAGCTGAGCAGCTATAAATGTGGAAACTTGAGCTGGAGCTGGTTTCCATGGAAACCTTTTTTCTTCTGAAATCTATTTGCAGCTAGATTTTTCCATCATCACACCGAGCCAACAGTCAACATTAGGAAAGAGACAGTGGAGGGAGAATTTAAAAAATAGCAATGTTTTGTTTATAATTTTTAAAAAACCCTGACTTTTCTTTTAATTTTCAGGTGGTTTGGTGGCCTCATTTTGGACATTAAGCGTAAAATCCCCCACTACATATCAGACTACACCGATGCGATCAGTTTGCAGTGTCTTGCCTCTTTCTTATTCCTCTACTGTGCCTGCATGTCTCCTGTCATCACCTTCGGGGGACTGCTGGGCGAGGCAACAGAAGGACGAATAGTGAGTTCAGACAGCAGCTGAATCTTCGACTACATAGAGGTTAAAAACATTAATATTTTATTATTTTCCCCCCATCTTTCAGAGTGCAATTGAGTCTCTGTTTGGCGCCTCTCTGACTGGAATAGCCTACTCGCTGTTTGCTGGGCAGCCCCTCACCATTCTGGGAAGCACAGGCCCTGTGCTTGTTTTTGAAAAGATCCTGTTTAAATTCTGCAAGTACGCTATCCTAAATAGTGACAACACACATTCATAAACTCCATGGCCTTCTGATTTATCCATTGCATCATTTCTGGATTTAAATGTAATCAGCTTGCTTTGTAATGCATTCTCTGAGCATCTAATTTCATCGGCATAATGCATCATTCGAACAATAAATAATCACATTTATTGTCTCTGTTAATCCCCTCACAGGGAGTATGGCTTGTCCTATCTGTCTCTGAGAACCTGCATCGGTCTGTGGACGGCTTTCCTCTGCATCCTGCTTGTGGCCACAGATGCCAGTTCCCTTGTTTGCTACATCACGCGTTTCACAGAGGAGGCATTCGCCTCACTCATCTGTATCATATTCATCTACGAAGCCTTGGAGAAACTTTTGCACCTGGGAGAAACCTTCCCCTTCAACAAGAACAACAATCTGGACAAACTCACTACATACTCGTAAGGGGGTGAACACACTTCTAAATTGTGTTCAAAACTTTAAAAAAGTGATTATAAATTAATTTTCTTAGTAAATATTCAACAGAATAGGTGTAATAAAGTTGCTTTCTGCCATAGATGTTCTTGCGTCGAGCCTTCAGACCCAACAAATGGCACCCTGAGATATTGGGAGCTCAACAACATTACTGCTTCGGAAATCTACTGGGAAGCCCTGGAGGTGAAGGTATGGGAAAATACAGCTGCGGCAGGCATCGTGTTGAAATAGGTCAGACAGATAATGTTTTGCTGAAATTCTGTAAAAAAAAAACTTATCTTAAAGTGGCCTGCTTATCCAGATGGAGGAGACGATATAAAATTTAGGACATGTGGGCTGGATTAGATTAGATTAAATCAGATTAAAACTGCACTGCATGTCACTCTAAAAGCACTTTTTTTGTTGCTTTAAGTCAGCAGTTGTTTTTCTAGATGTAAAAGCTATTGAAACTTGTTTATTTTTTAAGTCTAAATGATTCTCTGTGTGTTTTTTCCTGCAGGACTGCATTGAGAAGCGAGGGGAGTTTGTGGGCCCCGCCTGTGGCCCTCATGGCCCCTACGTTCCAGATGTTCTGTTCTGGTGTGTCATCCTCTTCTTCTCTACCGTCGTAATGTCTGCCTTCCTCAAGGAGTTCAAGTTCAGCAATTACTTCCCCACAAAGGTACAGTTCATCATCACTGCATTAAAGGCAGGAGTCCTAGTTATAAACACTGGCAGCACAGGGCAGCAGCACCCTCTAGTGGTGATGTAAAAGTACCACAAGTCTAGAAAGAAAATGGACTATTTAGGAATTGTGTTCTGAAACTGCTTGATTCCCAGATTGTTTCTCTCTTCTCTTTCAGGTGCGATCAATCATCAGTGATTTTGCTGTTTTCATCACTATTCTCTCCATGGTTTTAATTGACTACGCCTTAGGGATCCCATCCCCTAAACTCAAGGTTCCAAGTGTGTTTAAGGTGAGAAAGTCAGAATTTTGTTCAACATTGTGTTTAAAACTGCTAAAGTGTTCATGTTTTAACAGCCAACTAGAGACGATCGAGGCTGGTTCATCTCCCCGTTGGGGCCCAACCCCTGGTGGACCGCAGTCATAACCGTCATACCAGCTCTGCTCTGTACAATCCTCATCTTCATGGACCAGCAGATTACAGCTGTCATCATCAACAGGAAGGAAAACAAACTCAAGGTACTTTCCGACTTTGATTTAAGACTTTGCATCTTTTATGTGAGTCCTATTTGAAGTGCTAAACTTTATTCATCGGTGCCTGCCTCCTCTCCAGAAAGGTTGTGGATACCACCTGGACCTGCTTATGGTTGGGATGATGCTGGGCGTTTGCTCTCTGATGGGCTTGCCGTGGTTCGTAGCAGCCACCGTCCTCTCCATTACCCACGTCAACAGCCTGAAACTGGAGTCGGAGTGCTCGGCTCCAGGGGAGCAGCCCAAGTTCCTTGGTATCAGAGAGCAACGCATCACAGGCCTCATGATCTTCACCCTGATGGGCAGCTCCGTCTTCATGACGTCAGTCCTCAAGGTGAGACACCTCCGTTTTTATACAGGCATTTGTAGGGCTTGAAAATTACAGTTTTATTTTCATGTTTTCAGTTCATTCCCATGCCTGTGTTGTATGGAGTTTTTCTCTACATGGGAGCATCTTCTCTCAGAGGCATTCAGGTAAAAACAGTCATTAATCAGGGATTGCATTCACATTGTTTGCTCAGATTAATGTATTGATTTCGATAGGGTTCTAGTGTGATCCAAGGATTTACAGGTTTACAAAGTTTTTTTTTCATTCTAGTGCATTTAATTTGCAGTTTGATTAATTGAAACTCTACTAAACACACACACACACACACACACACACACACACACACACACACACACACACACACACACACACACACACACACACACACACACACACACACACACACACACACACAGAGCAAAACAAACTAAACTTTTGCACAGGATTTTCAGAATAAAAAACGGAATAGGAAAAAACAAAATAAACACAAGATAAGTTCACAGGAGCAGGAGATAATTAAAAAATCATCTTTAAACTATTTGTGCATCAGCATATTTTTATCATTTGACTTGCACAATGCATAAATGTGTTCCAAACTGTTTAAAATTTTAATTATTTTTTATAAACTTCCTGGCAGCTCTATGATCGTCTCACGTTGTTTGGAATGCCGGCCAAACATCAGCCGGACTTCATCTACCTACGTCACGTCCCTCTGAGGAAGGTGCACCTCTTCACCATCATCCAGCTCAGCTGTCTGGTTCTGCTTTGGGTCATCAAGACCTCAAAGGCTGCCATCGTCTTCCCCATGATGGTGGGTAGACGTAAACCTCTCACCTCAGTTGATCTCATGTTAAGATTTGAAGCATAAAGTTGATTTTTGAAACACAGGAGGAGAAAAGTGTTCAAAAGGTGTCAGAATTTGAGCTCTTGTCAACATAAACCTGTAGATCTTTATAACACAGTGGGTTTCACCTGGCAGGTGTTAGCTCTGGTGTTCATCAGGAAGTTAATGGACTGTATTTTCACTAAGAGGGAGCTGAGCTGGCTGGATGACCTGATGCCAGAAAGCAAAAAGAAAAAGCTTGAAGATGCAGAGGAGGTTCGATTATAACTCAACCATCTGCATGTCTGAAACAATAATACATTAACTTTATTTTAATGTTGGCTCTGAAACTTCACTGTTCTTCATCTCCAGGAGGAAGAGGAGCAGAGTATACTTGCGGAGGATGAGGGAGTTGAGCAAGTGCCATTAGGGGGTTATAAGTAAGTTTACAGCTGAATTAACTACTTTATAAATGCAAATAAAAAAAATATATTAATGTGTCTTTCTCTGATTTTTTCTTTCTTACAGAGGAATACCAATTATCAACATCACCGATGAGATGTCAAAGGGTTCTTTTGGTAGTACATGGAATGCCAACGATTAGGAAAAATACAATAAGAACATCATTCTGGAAGTATTTCCTGATATATAAAATTTCTTCCTTTTTCTTTGGTGTCCTGATTTAATGCCGTTAAAGATATGTTCCAGCATTGATGCTCAAATGTTTTAAGGAAATATGTTTATTGCAAAGTATTTACAGGACTCCATATCTGCTAATTCCACATCTTTTTATTTGTTTTTATTTTTATTTAGAAGGAAGTTGAGTAATATGGATAAATAACTCACAAAGTTGAGTCATTTCACTGTCAGGAAGCAACTCTGCATTATGAACTGTTGATTTTTATTCCTTCAACTTCTGTCTTGTGAATCTGTGTTTAAGTGAATAAACGTGAAACCTGGTTGTTCATAAATTATCGACTCACGAAGGAAGGTTTTTATTACTTTGTTTCTGCAAAACTGAAGCACAAAATGAAGCACGAGTTCCTGATTGTCTGACCTTTTGTTTGTTTTTTTTTTGTAACAAAATTTAACACTTTACACATTTAGAAAGTTTTAATGCAAAATGTCTATTATGCTAGAGTAAAATGAACCTATTTCTGTAGTTATATACATATTTTTGTGGTATGTCTTTTATATTTATTTAGTGTTTGCTGCAAAATGTTTTATAACCTAATTCAAAGTTTTATTTAGCTTTTTGTGGCAGTGTTCTGCTGAAACTGCTGTTATATTTATATGAAATTACCTGAGTTATTAGGTGTCATCAGGTCATTGTTACACTACAAAAGAAAAATTAAGAATACATTAGGAAATTTAGATTTTTAAAATAAATGTAAGAAAATGTATATTTGATGTTATTGTGCTAACAGTAATAAACTTCTATGAGCATACTTGTCTTTTCTGCTTGAATTAACACAACATATTTGGTTAAAGGGTTTGCTGCTTGGGTTAGTTCAGTGAATATGAATTAGATCATTTTAAAAGAGAAAACAACATAATTGAGCAATCACATTTTTGTCACTTTTTTCAAACGTTAACACATTGATCTTACTAATATTACAAATAAACTCCAGACATGTACACGTTAAAGCTTTAGAAAAAGATCAAACTGCTTAAACATTCCACCCCAAAAACGTTCAAGCAGATGTGTGCAACAAGCATTTTGACCTACACTTCATGTGCAGCTCCAGAAATGGAATGCAGCCCTTGTTAACACATCTGCTCTTTAAAGAACACACGGAACTGATGAGAAATGTCTTGTCTTGTTTTCTTCTGCATATCCGGGTCCGGGTTGCGGGGACAGCATCCCAACTAGGGAGTCCCAGACCGTCCTCTACCCGACCACCTCTACCAGCTCCTCCAGCAGGAACTCAAGGCGTTCCTGGGCCAGATTGAAGTTCTCTTCAATGTGTCCTGGGTCGACCTGGGGGCCTCCTGCCAGCAGGACATGCCTGAAACACCTCCATGGGGAGGCGTCTAGGAGGCATCCTAACGAGATCCCAAGCCACCTCGATTGGCTCCTCTTGATGTGGAGGAGCAGCGGCTCTACTCTGAGTCTCTCCAGAATGTCCGAGCTCCTCACCCTATCCCTAAGGCTGAGCCTGGTCACCCTGCAGAGAAAACTCATTTTGGCTGCTTGCATCCACAATCTCGTTCTTTCGGTCATTACCCAAAGCTCATGACCGGTGAGGGTTGGGAGGTAGATCGACCGGTAAATCGAGAGCCTTGCTTTCCAGCTCAGCTCCTTCTTCACAACAACAGACAGGTTCAGCGTCCGCATCACTGCAGACGCTGCCCCAATCCGCCTGTCGATCTCCAGCTCCCTCCTTCCCTCACTTGTGAACAAGACCCCGAGATACTTAAAACTCCTCTACATGAGGCAGAACCTCCCGACCTGGAGTTGGGAGGCCACCCTTTTCCGGCTGAGAACCATGGCCTCAGATTTGGAAGTGCTAATCCTCATATGATACTGAGAATTTTAAAATTTCAGTCCTTGAGTATGTAGTCAGCTACTGAGTAACTTTTAAAAAGTTTATTCTCACTTTTTTGTTACTAATATATTATTTTAACTTTTTAGGTTTTTAAAAGGATTTTACATTGTAAAAATGTCTTAACTTAATTCCTGTTTTTTACTTCTAGACTTTTAAAAACAATTGTTTCTTTTCAAGCATTTAAACTTTCTAAAACCTTGACTCTTGACTTTTTTATTTTTAAATGTTTCGTTTTCTTCCTTTTTAAGCCGATTAAAAAACTTTGCTGTGAAATTAAAATGTTTAAGGTTTAGTCTGCAAAAAAAGTTTCAAAGCATGTGAAAGTGATCAGTCATTTGCACTTTAAAAAGTTAAAATGTACAAGTTGAAATAGTCCTATAAATATCATGTTTATAAAGTACAATCCAAATATCTAGTACTATTAAACAGTCATTTCCAAACATCAGATCTAATCAATGTCATAAGTGACTAAATCTGACTTAAACTCCAACATGAATTATGAAAAATGGATGTAGTGGAGGTTAGTCAGGCTGAGGCCAGATGCTTTTTAGAAGGGTACATTCTTAAACAACAAAAACTACAAACAATGTCTTTAAGTATTTCAAATGTTAGTGCTTTGGACATAACAACTTCAATAAGTTTCAAAATAAAACTATTTTGCAAAAATACTTTGATCTCTTGGGTTTTATTTCAGTGACGACATGAAACTATTTGTCTCTAATGCCTGACACTCAGCACTTAGCGGGGGGGGGGGGGGGGGGGGGGGGGGGGGGGGGGGGGGGGGGGGGGGGGGGGGGGGGGGGGGGGGGGGGGGGGGGGGGACAAGCTTGCTGACAGGGGGGCACTGCCCCCACCTTGAACCGCCCCTGTGCAGATGGAGGTTGACTTTGACGAGATGCTCATTAAAACTCTTTTACTGATCTTAAGAAGGACTTTAATGGACTTTAAGAAAAATGTTTACATTTTTTATTATTTGGTCCATATTCAGTGATGTGTTTTTAAATAGAAATGTGCAGAAGACCATTACATATGAGCTACAGAGCATTGGACAAAAGGTGGAGTTATAAAAAAATGAACATTTTCATTCAAATAAAAGAAACTTAGAACAATTTCAACAGGATGTCAGTTCACTATAATTACAAATATAAGTGCTGTTTACTTGTTAAGCTTCTACAGAGTGCTTTACAATGTTTTTTGTTTGTTTGTTTATACAATAAATTAGGCCACTTTAAAATCCTCTAATCTGAACTCAGGAAAAAAGGATGAAAATCCCAGATAAGAAACATGAAAGGATATTTATTTTTACACAAATAGTAAAATAGAAATGGTCTAAAAAAAATGTGATCTTGTATAAAACACACGTCATAACTATTTAGTAATTTCTTTATCAATTTTCCAGAACATTTATCCACAGTTTTGCATCACTGAGCTGTTTTTTCTTCCTCTCAGGTGTCTTGTTTAGACTCAGATCACACATCAGATAATCTGTCAGCTGATTAGGCAGCCACGCCACCTGAGTTGGACAGAAACACCGCTAGCTCTTAGATTTGGCTCATGAACAGACAGGAGTGGGCAGAGGTTTCCTTTTGCAATCAGCAGATGGTTTGATGTGCTGCAGATGACAGCTGAGAGAGCTGAGTGTCTCATAGCGCGTCACTCATGAGAATTACTGAGAGGAAAACCAAAAAAAAAAGTGTCAACCCAGTCACTCATCCCAGTGAGTCCGAGCCTGAGCTGATCGGCACAATTTGTTTTTATTTATCATCTTCTAACAGGTGAAACTCATCATTGTAGAAATCCCACAGGGCGGTTCTCCCTGGGGACGAACATGTTGATTGATTTTTGTTCTGCTTTCATAAACAGGGAGGATTGAGAGGAAGAAAAATCAAGTCAAAATTTTAACACTACACTGGTTATATCCCAAAAATAACTATTTCTTTAGATTTAATGACCTAAAGTGGGAATTGTGCATGCTTTTTTTATTAAAAAGATAAAGTAATTTAGACCAATAATATGGTTTGATTCTTATAAATTTATTTGAACAAAATAAAAAAAATGACATCATGGGGGGGGGGGGGGGGGGG
>SSNR01000002.1:1562369-1581578 GCA_006937965.1 Callopanchax toddi
GGGGGGGGGGGGGACCATCTAAAACTTCATGATTAAAAGTTTTTTTTGACAGCGTTAAGGCTTCTTGTGAAGGATCATTTAATAGTATTAACAGGAATATGTGCAGTACATATATCGGCACAAAATTAGTGAAAAGTAGCTGCATTATTTAAAAAAATAAATGGCAACGGCAGGAGGAGCGGAGCTGGGGAGTTTAGTCTCTTCTTCCTCGGCCGGTCTTCAGCCAGGAGACAAACTCTTTGGCTGCCTGGTCCTGCAGGTAGGAGCTCACGTCGCTGGTGTAGGTCCCATCTGCGTGGCGTCTGAACAGACTCCTGCGGAAAAAAATACAAGAACCTCTCGTAAGAATCAAGGGTTCAGATTCAAATAAGGAGATCTAATTTAAGCTCAGATCTTATGGATTCAATGCCAAAAAAAGAACAGTCTAATGCAATAATCAACTATTGAGTTAAATGACTGATCCACTCACCCATTCCTTTTGGAATTCTTCAGCCACTGGACAAAGTCTTGTGCTCTCCTTGTCTCCAGGTATTTACTGTAGTCATTGGAAAACGTCCCCTCTGAGTGCCTCTTCATGTTTGGGAAATCAATTGGATCGCTGAACATTGAGTTTTCACTCAATAACCTACAAAGAGCACATATAGGAGACAGCTGAGTGGACACACCCTCCGTGGATTTGCATACCAAATCTCAGGTTGTCACTTCTAATCTGGCATATTGTGAAAAGTGTGATTGCAGAAGTCTTTTTCTGCACCAAAACTTTGTTTTCTGGCTAAACATTCTCCTCAATTAGTAACTATTTGCATGTTTTTGTGCTTTATGTCTCACACACACACACACACACACACACACACACACACACACACACACACACACACACACACACACACACACACACACATCTAAATGCATACCCAGAGCTGTAGAGTTCTAACGGAAAAAAACATGATTGATCTTTAGAAGCATGCATCACTGATCTTTAAAGATAATAACATTTTTTTCTTAAATAAAAGGGTTTTAAATTAAAAGAAAAATGTTTAAAGAGAATATTTCACACAACTTTAATTTTACAATATTTTCTCTTTATGTAAATCTACTAAAAACTAGCAATTTTAATTAAATCTGTGCAAAAAAAATATTTAGACCTTTAAAGCGGCAGTGCTGCTAATACTGGCAACTGAAAGTTGATCTTACACAGATGATCGGTCTGCGTCGGGGTCAGGCACCTGCCAGCTGCTTTGGATGATGATGAGGAGCAGGAATCCAGCAAGAAACTGAGCACTTTTCATTGTTTGAGCTTCTAAAAGTAAAAGACAATTTAATTAAATATTTATTTTAAAAAAATAAAGCATATTGCAGCAAATTATTTTAGATTTTTTGGAAAAAATTCTCACCTGTGCTCCTGTGATTGCTTTGAGAGAGGAGTTTTGGTGGAGTTTTGGTGGAGACTGGCGTCCTTCTTCTCTCTGGCTTCTGGAGCTGTTTTATGGTCTCCTCCTTTAATGCTCGGTCTTATATAGCGGAGCTGGGGGAGCGCTCTCTCAGGTGACTTCCCTGCATCACAGAAACCTGTGGATCTCTGCTGCACTCAACCCATTAGTCACAGCTTCCGGCTCAGTCCCCTGAATGTGTTTAACTTTGGTTAAAAAGTGACAACATGACAGCTGGATGGTCAAACTGCCACTTTAAGGCGTCCAAATCAAACGTGACCTCTGATCTGATAAATAGGTACTTGGAAATTATATGTTTTTAAGAAAAAATGCTTCTTTTACTTGTTTTAAAACAAACAATTTTTATTTTAATTATATAAAAACTATACTAAAATCACTCCACAACAAATCAGTGCTGTGATTTATCTACCCCATGTGATCAAATAAAAAGAAATACAACTTAAAATTCATGCTTTTATTTCAAAAAGCAACAAACTTTAACAAAATCTGTACAAGTGCTCAGTTGTGTGAGTGCTGATACGTGTGCAGCAACAAAAAAAGTTTGATTTTCAACCAGAATAAAAATTAAAAGTGATCATTTTTCACATCGATTTGGGATGGAGGAGGCATTTCTGCAGGAAGTTGCTCATGAGGGTGTACACGTGACGATAAGCTGATCCACCCAGAGAATGGTCGTTATCAGTGTACCACTGTGCAAAAAACATAAGAATAAATTACACAAATGCGTTAAAAAAAACATTGTTTTTACCTAATAATTGAAGGCAGTCTTTTTCCATTTCAGCACCATCAAAGCTAATATTCCCTGAGCCAATATTTACCATCGCCTCAAATTCCACTTGCTTGGCCACCAAAGCTTTGGAGATCTGGGCGGCCTGCTGGAAATGGACGTTGTCTAAAAGGGAAGGACAGCGAGTCGCTACGTGACTGAATGTTGAAGCTGAAATCTCTTTTGAGGCAAACACAGTCCGTTTGTGCACGACTTCACTTTAAGAACCCTGATAAGAAACAAGACGCGTTCACAGGAAGGGAGAGTCCAACGTACCGTCTGCTGTGCCGTGAACCAACAGATAGGACACTTTACTGAAGTTTTCCGCTCTGGATGTGACGGTGGAATTCTACCATGTGGAAAAAAGAGACCATTTCAAATGTATTATCCCTTAAATCATATTTAAAGATGATTTAGGTGAGATTGATTTTACAGTATTTACTTTGTAAGCATCTGAATTCTCTGTGGGCGTGCCCATGTAGCGCTCAGTGTACACAGCATCTGCAATTTGGTTAGAAATAAATCATGAAGACAGAGAAATGTTGTTTTTTATGAGGTAAAACTTGTAAACTTGTTCAACTTTAAAGTTTCTAAAGTGAGAAATGTTTTATGGTACATTTAACACAAGTTTACTACAATATTCAAATAACTTTTGATGTAAAATCATTATTTATAGAACACTTTAAAGCAAAAGCAGCTGAAAATCAATCGTAATCAGGTAAAAATTTACAACCCCACAAAAAAAGAAAAATGAAGATGAATTGTCTGATAATAATGTAAGCTCTTGCATAATTTGTTAGCATTTGGAGCATAATATATACTTGTTATATGTTGTGAATGACTCTCAGCTGTGCTACTGCATGACATTGCAGCTCAGTATCTGCACAATTTAATAAGTTGCAGCCATTTATGTGTTTTCTAATGTCAGTTAGTTGCCCTCCTAAATCAGGTTGACTCCAAAGTTGCTGTATAGCCCTGATTGCTTTCTGGGAGTTTTAATAAGATCTGTGCTTTAACAGGCAAATACCAGTATTGCTCACTTTATATGGCAGATGGAAAAAAATCCATGAAACATTTATGAGGAATAAAGTGACAGAACAGAAAATATAATAAAACCACAATAAAATAAATGAGATCTATAAATATGTCCACTCAAATAAAATGCTAAACAGCTGAATTTTAAGAGTTATTTACTCATCTGGTTAGTGTTTGTATACAGGGGTGAAGCCAGGGGGTGGCCAATGGTGGCAAAGGACATTATAATTCATCTTTGGCCACCCCCACCACTATTTAGCTGGCAACATATCTGCAGAACCATTTCTGTATGCAGATTTTCCCATGGGAGGCAACTGAGGAGTGCATCTCCAACAAGTAGTTCTCCACCAAAACAGATGGTGGCGGTAATATACTTGAATGTTATCCACCAACCCAAGTACAGAAGACGTGGTCGTCTTTTTGGTTAATATGTTCCAAGCACTGCCGCTAGATGCATATATACTGAAGGTTTATTGTAGGCATTCCCTCAATCTAAAAAAAAAAAAATTCCCCTTGACTGTAAATGTCTTATCGGCATAAGGATGTCAGAAGTTGCAAGTCTGGAAAACACTAAATCTAAATCTAATAGAAACTGTGCAAAAAAAAGTGTATTTCATGTGTTTAGACCTCGATGACTTACCGTAATATTCCCAGTTAGCTACTGGGGCCACTGCGATCCCACACTTGAAGAGTCCAGTTCCAGCACCCAAGGCCATAGAGGAGACATAACCACCGTATGACTGATAAACAGGAATAGATTACATTCATCAAACAAGGAGAACTGATTCAAATTATAAAAGCAAAGAAACCAGCAACTTACCCAACCCCATATTGCAATTCTGTCTTTGTCAATAAAACCCATGTCGATGAATTTCCTGTAACAGAAATCACACGTTATCTAGAGAATAAAAACACACTAAAAATACTCAAATCCTGAGTCCACACCTCACAGCTGTTATCTGATCTTCCACATCAAACGTTCCGAGGCGTTTGTAGATTGAGTGCAATATTTCGTCACCTTGGTAACCGCTTCCTCTTCCATCAAAGCTGGCGACGATGATTCCGTGTGAACTGGACAGGTACGTGCCCCAGTTCAACTTGAACTGATAGTCCACATTTTGACTGCAGGGGCCACCGTACCTGCAAGGAACAGAGTCAACAATTTAAATTCTAACTAATATTCTGTTTGTGAAACCCTGAGGGGCATTTACTTACACATCAATAAGAAGAGGGTATTTTTTGGACTTTTGGAAATTTGGTGGCAGCATCATTTCATACCAAAGATCTGTTGATTTAAGAGAGATTAGATAAACAACTTTCTTTGTGTTTTCAAAGGGCCTAAAACATAAATAATACAACTCCTTTAGAATAATCACCATGACAAATATTACAGATTTTGTTTTGAAAAAGTAAACATAGAAAATGTGTGCTTTCTAGCCAGCTAACCTTGTTTTTGTAAAATAATAATAATAATAATAATAATAATACAGGAAATTATTCTACATAACAAAGCATTTAAAGGTAAATTTAATGTCTGCAACCACTTCTAGAAGGCACACTGTCTCACCAAATCCTGCTATCTTTAAGGTGCCATATTTCATTGTTGGCATTTGAAATTCGGAGAGCATGTTTTCCAAATCGTTGTTGTCTTCCAGGATTGAGAGCGCTGAAAAAAAAAAAAGGGATAATGCTGGAATTTACCAAATGCTTGCACAACACTAATGTCAACTCAGACAATTTTATGATTCTTAATAATGAGTCAAAACTTTTGCAGATAGTGGCATGTTCTTTATTAGAACAGAAAATAGAAATAAATAACATGATAATACCTGAACCTAAGCCCCTGTTGTCCATGAGGGTGTAAAGTGGCAATCCAGGTCCTATAGTAACAATAAAAGACATTTTATTCTTCAGTAAAATGTTTGAGGTGGCTTTCCCAGATGTTTCCTACATGACTGAGTTATTATTTGTGGACACGTTGAAGGGTAACTGACCGTAGCAGTCCATTCGGTAGAACGAGGCGTTGACGCTTAAGTAGGCTGAATTGTACTCACACCTGTCCTCAAACAGGTCACAGGTGAGACACTGCGGGGCTGAAAAGGTGCTTCCAATCAGAACCCTGATGGTAAATAAGGAAACATCTCATGAAATAATGTTTTGCAGATTTAAATTAGCTCCAACGATGACATCTGGACTCAAACACAGAAATAGAGACATTAGGTTAAAACAAAAGAACGACTTACTTGTAAAGATTTCTCTTTACAGGTACTCCTTTGTACTGATTACTCACAAAATATCTGTAGAAAACAGCCAGTTGTGTTTAGATGCTTTAAGAGTTTTTATATTTTATGATTTTTTTTTATGCTTTTATCACTTACAGAGCATCCTTTGTTAATTTTGATATGTAAATAACTTCCCACTTTCCAGAGGTAACAGGTTTTGCTACACCCTTTAAAGAAGAAAAAGATTAAAAACACAAGGACATCAATTTGATCCAATAAATAAGCAAACACAACTAAATAAATTATGTGTAAATTGCATTAAAATGTAGTAAAACTCACATTTTCTACATGATGGATATGTTTGTAGCCCTTAGAGTCGCTCATGATTTTGTAGAAACTGAGCTTATCCTCAGCAAAGAACAGAGGCAGGGGCATATACTGTGAAAACGAAAAATAAATCACGTTTTGGTCATAAACAAGATAAAAATCATGAAGAATAAAATGTCACTTTTTGGAAACTTACATGGCCGATCCAACCTGTTTTGCTTATTTGCTCAAATTTCTACAAGTAAACAGATAAAATCAGTTAATATCCTCAAAAACCAGTGGTGGTTTTCTAACCAGAGCGGTGACATCTACCTGTTTTTCTTTCCAGCTGCTTCCGTCAAAGTCATAGATCTGTACAACGAGGTGATTTTGTTTCCGTGTGAGCCACTGCACAGCGACGCGCTCATCCGTTACCCAGGTCACTGAGCACAAAATGTGATCGCTGAGCAAAGATGACAGAAAACGTCAAGGTCTTCAGATGGATCAGAGCAGCAAGACACGGCGTGTTGTTCAGCTTTGATTTAAAAATAATGGAGAGCAGCTAAAAGATAAACAGACCCCAAAGCAAAGGATGCAGGAGGGACAACCTGAGCACGGAGGGATGGATTAGACGTATCGACCACAAACAGCTTCATCTGGGTAATTTTGGATCCAGCCTGAATTAAAGATAAATACATCAGTCTTGATTACATGCAAACAAAGAATGGAATGTGACCATAGAAACCTACAAATAATTTACTGATAAAGAACACTAATTTAAAGAGATAGCGTGGATCTTTTGAACTGTGGTTCTGTGGAAAAGTTAATCAAACTCCAACCTCAACAAGCAGTTCATGCAAAATCTGTTTGAAAGATTTTCACACTGAATTCCTGCAGAAATATGATGATATTCCTGCAGGATGTCCCCCAGGGTTCAGATAAGGTGCTGCAGCTGGCTGCTGCTGTTTGCAATTAACCATAAAATTCTATAGAATCAACCATAAATAAAAGTTTAAAACTGCTATAATGTTTTCGAGTTTAAAATTTTGGTTTTATAGCAGCAACTTTCTTGGGTCTTTATGTTATTAGCTCATCAATCTGGTCAGAATTGAACTCTTTTTCTCCAAACTGAGGTTGTTCAAAGAGCTTTCTACACCAACTCAAATATTAATAGTGTATATTCTTTTCACAGAATCTAATTTTAAAAAATCTGAATTATCTCCAACTGTGTTATGATCTTGTAAATCACCATATTGTGTGTTTTAAACATCTTATGATCCAACCTTTGCATATGGGAGTTCCACGGTTTGGGAATATTGCTCAGATCCATACCAAGTGTACTCGACTTTATGCACTTCTGCGTCATTAAATTCTGCATAAGCCAGGTACTTTCCTGTTGTGGACCACCATATCGCCCCGTTTGATGCAAACACCTCCTCTAAAAAGAAGAAAAAAGTAATATTTACAACCAAATTTTATGATAAAAACACAGATGCACAGTTCTCTTTACCCACCTTCATACATCCAGTCAGGGATGCCATTAAAAATCTCATTCTCCTTCCCATTGTGTGTTATCTGCACAACTTGAGCAGACACATTGGACTTGAAAAAAACATTGTAGTTGGAGACATAAGCCTGCAAAACATGGTGTAAATATGGCTTTAAAAACAACATTAGTATTAGTTTTTTAACAAATAAACTGCCCCAAATGTCAATTAAACAAATATGAAATGTGATTTTTAAATCGGATTCACTTGATATAGACCTGGATGAAGTATTGTTTGAATAAACTTGGTTTAGACTCACAAACTGGCTTCCTGTTGGTCCAAAGGTAAAGTACTGCACAGCAGGTGGAAGGATGACTGACGTGACAAATGTTCTGGGATGAAATAAGAAACATTAAGGGTGGTGATCGTTTCCTGTTAGTTACAGGACACAGCATGTCAGATAATCTAATAAATCAGATGGTTTTCACCATGATTTAGAAACAAAAGACTTTCTTTGCGTGCTCTTTAAAAAATGCATGAAACATGGCACAGCTGCATATTTGCTGATTCATAATTTAGTCTTAAACTGCCTCACATTTTTTTCCCAAAACATGTATTGTTGCAACATTTTGAAACCATCCCTAATTTCTTTATACTTTACTTCTGAGAAGGTATAAAAAAAAGGGAAACTGTGAAAAACCTTCAGAAAACCTGAAAAATAAATTCACTCAAGAAGACCATAAATCTGGATCCCTGAAGGAATTGTTTTTATAATCTGAGAGATGATACAGGACTGTTGCACAGTGTTGCAACAATAAAAAAAAGTGATGCTTTTGAATTTAGTTCATGCAAATCAGAGATAAGTCTCATCAGGTGATAAGTATTCAGATCCTTGTGTTCACATGGATAGAAGTGACTTTTGATTTGTTCTAACAGTTCAAAATGTTTATCAGAGCTTTGATAATCTGACATGATGCTTTATGTTCTATGTTGATAAATTCCTATCATTAGGTAAAATTGCGTCTGTTAATCCACATGCAAAATAAAGATATTTAGTTGCGATTTATTATTATTATTATTATGTTATTTATTACAGTGCTGTTCCTTATCTGAGATGCACTAATCAAGCAGCACATTATGACCCACCTATCACTGAATAGTCCATCGTTTTGCAGCTAAACAAGTCAAGGGATGGATAAGGAATGTCTGTGGGTGTCCTGGAGTGTTTGGGAACAGATCCGTTGGGTACTGTGAAATGTGCAGGGTTTGTGGGTTGGGTTTGAGTCTCACACATGCTATCAGGTCCCATCAGAGTGAGATCTGTGGAGTTCCTGAAGAACAAGCCTTTGTGAAGAAGTTTATGAAGGGCTTACGGCTGTCCTATGAGAGGAGGGCTGCTAATGGGGCTGAATTGAGTGAAGATGTTAAATGTCAAAATAGCATTAATTTCATGTTGCACATTGCATTTATTCAGGACATTAATTGATTAAAAATAAAATGTGTTTGTAAAAACAGATTTAATGTGATGTCAGGTCTTCACCTCATTCTGTTCACTGACTGTCTGCATGTTTTCTGGTTTAAACTGGTCCTGTGACCATGACTCCAAATCTACTGATAAATGTGGAGGAAAATTATCAAGATTAACAATAAATCCTGGTGAGAATGATTCAAAAAGTCAGAGCATTTCAGTCAGTCATTATTTTCTAAACAGCAGCACGAATAAAGGCATGAGAAGGAGGGGATTTTTTCATAACCGTGCAGAAAAGATAGGCATCATTCTGGCTAATTGCATGGATTCTGCACACAAAAAATAAACAAAAGATAAAGTCATGAGCACACAAAGGATCCCCTCATGAGCACTTCATGAGGATATTGCTTATAACCTGTGAAAATGCATTAAAACAGAGTGGATCATAGTATTGTGTTTTTGTTATTTCCTATTTTTGTTGCATTTAAACTTATTACAAGTTTTGCAAAATAAGTAAAAGAATAAAGAGCCCATGATACTCACGATTTCTCTCTGTCGTAGATGGAATAAGAGGCTGTATATGAATGTCTCCAATTCTGCAGGATTTTAAACAACAACAAAAAAACAACAACATGTTTTAACACTTTTCTTAACACATCTTGAACATCACGTCTGTTTGCTGCAACATAACTTGATGTTTACTTCTCACCTTTGTGTAATTGCTTTCAAAAGCGACGTATCTATAATCACCTGATAACCAGTAATCCGTGGCCGTCACCATAGCCTGAAAAAACAAAACCTGTTAGGATTCATGTTCAGATAAACAAACGTGTTTCTTTAATTAAAAAAAACAAAACAACAGAAAATGTATTTACAAAAGTTGAATTGCTTAAATATAGTGAGTTTTCTTTTGTTTCTGCGTTGTGGAGAAAGACATCGTCATCCCTGGTTTTATGCAAATACTCCTTATCTGCAGACATATGGGATAAAAACAATCATTTGAAAAGACACAAAAGATCAACCAGTCCAGCAGAGGATGGATAGAGAAACCTGATATCCAGTGCAGATTGTAGGATCTCTTCCTGATGGTGTTGTTGAAGTAATCCTGAAGCGTGAACGGCCTTTTGGCTGCTCCAGATTCTGAAAACATGCAGTTTTAATGCATATAAATCTGATTTATTGCTATAATAAACGTGTTTGGCAAGTTTGATGCTTTAATTAAGCCACAAGTCAAAACATGCACACTATGAACTTGTAAAGGAATAGAAACCGGAATAGAAATCAGAGAAAAAGAGGTGAGATTTAGAACTTACTGCTGTAATAAACAGCTGGGACTGTTATTAACGTGATGACGACAGCCACTCCTACCAATCCCCACACCAGCCTGTTGTTGCCCTGTAAGACATGATCTTATTCACTCAGCACAAGCCTGTGTATTTTTTACATTTCAAAGTTGACATTAGAGATTAATCCTACTGACCATGATGATGATGACGATGACGTCTCCGTGTTGCTCAGCTGTCTTCGTCCTCAGAAGTCTGTGTGTGGAGAACCGAACATACTCCCTCTGCAGACTTTAAGCTGAGCTCCGTCCCGCTTCCCTCTGCATTCCTGTGATCAGTCCTCCAACTCAGCGACTCCTTCAAGTCCGCAGCAACTTTCCACCAGCGCTCAACTTACTGGACTCAGATCAGGGAAGTGGCTTTTCCAGCGAGGGCTCAACTCTCAGGCAGCGCAGCAGGCGAGAGGGAAAACTCTGCTTTATCTGTCAAACTAATCATTATTTAATCCTAATCTAAGTCATTTAACAATAACAAAGTCATAGTGACATGTCTTTGTCCTCATAATAAAATATATGGGAGTAGTTTATTCAGGAAATTATAATTGTGGCAGGTGAAGCATTTACAGCTGTGCCTGTTTTGATTAGTAATGAACTGTCAGCCAATCAGGAGGCTGCCTTCTATAAAGGTTCAGGTGAGGGTGAAAGTTAGTGAACTCACCTGTGGTCAAGTCCTTTGGGTGTCTGATCTGACCCGTTGTGTGTGGTTTGTGTGTTTTTATTGTTAAAGGCACACCATGTAACTTTTTCATATTATTAAATCTTTTCCTTGAGCCAGTCTGTGCTAATATGACCCTTTACAGCCCCATCTGCTGCTTGTGTCCAGAACACCACACTTGCAACTTTTGAGTTTATTGTCCAGTGCCCTGAAGTCTCACAAAGTCATCTTGTGAGGGTTAGGCTAACCCAATGTGGCTAGCCGATATGCTAGCGCCAAAGTGTTTTTAGCTCATGATTCCTGCTGTTTTTCACAGCTGATTTCTTTGAATGAGTGATGAACCGCTCCAGTAGAAAGAGGCTGAGGAGACGTTAGATTTAGGTGTTTCTGAGCAGAAACAATTGTTTTTACAATGGACACTAGGAGGTGCTAAAAACAAGTCAAAACTGCATAGCTTGCCTTTAATAGAATGAAAAATTTGTAGAATGTTTGAAAGCCACTACTCTGTCTCCTTGGGTGACAATGAGGGTTTGTGCTCACATTGGTAACACTTCATCTTACCATAATGTCTGAACCTATATATCTTCATAATAATAATAATAATGGTAAAATCAGATTTAGAAGCAGATCTAAATGAATAAAGTTCCATCTAAATGTTAAAATCTTAATATATTTTATTTATAATTTACCAAAAACAAACATCCATCCATCCATCCATTTTCTGTAGCCGCTTATTCCTCCACAGAGGGTCGCGGGGCAGCTGGTGCCTATCTCCAGCGGTCAAGGGGTGAGAGGCGGGGGACACCCTGGACAGGTTGCCAGTCCATCGCAGGGCCACACAGAGACGAACGAGACAAACAACCACGCACCCACTCACACCTAAGGACAATTTACCAGCCCAAGTAGCCTGACAGTCATGTCTTTGGACTGTGGGAGGAAACCGGAGTACCTGGAGGAAACCCACGCACGCACGGGGAGAACATGCAAACTCCACGCAGAGAGGCCGCAGAGCCGGGACGCGAACCCACGACCTCCTTGCTGCGAGGCAACAGTGCTAACCAACTGCGCCACCATGCAGCCACCAAAAACAAACAAACAATGGAAAGCAAAAAATTAGGTGAGTCCTTACAATTTAATAATATATCTGAATTTACATCACTTTCAGCCTATACATTCTAGTATATATATTACATAACTTAGTCTTTGTTACAAGTAGATGAATAGAAAATATGTACAATAGAGGACTTGAAGGTATTTTTAGTTATTTTGAAGTAAAACTTTTGCACTATTGCAGAGGCTAACTGCAACTCCAGGTGTATTGCTGCATATCCATTGCATTGACCTTAAAGTCTGTTGTGGTGAAGGAGGAGCTGCAGCCGACAGGCAATTCTCTTGATTTACTGGTTCGTTTACATTCCAGCATTCATCTACCCACAAAGCAGACTGATCTGATCTGGGATCAGCTGAAGGCAAACACTCCCCAAACATACTATAGCTTTGTAATCAGACTTAATTAATCCAAATAAAGACTGAAACAAAGTATTTGCTTAACCGATTTAACATGTCCAACGTTAAACAAAAAGATGTTGACCTGTTCAAATTTAGCTCCAACAAAATGACAAAATCCTGACTTTTCTCTTTTTGAACAAAACATGTCACCTTTTCTACCAGGTTTACATGTAGGCAACAGACAATCTCATCCTTTCTGTCTTTTAAACTAAATTTTACTAGGAGGGGAGAATGTGGGATAGGTCGCACACGGATGGCGCTGTTTATGGTAATCCAGATGTGGACTTAATGATTGCTGCTGGCCTCTTGTTGGTGCATGTCTGGATTATCTCTGGCAAGTCAACCATCTTGGCCAAACAGTTGACATTTTTAGTGGTGTCTGCAGCAAGAACGGATGCTGCAAGTTCATTGCTTTGGCCAAAAGTGGACCACACCAGATTTGCTTTGTGTCACAAAATCTGGATCATGATTTACAAAAATCTGAGCTCCTGGGTTCAAGCAGCCGATAGGCTACCAGGTTCTGTCTTTATTTGTATGAAAATGAGAATTTCTCTACATTTACAAAACGTTTAGATCAAATTTAGTCCCAGTATTTTTAATTTACACTACTCAATACCTAATCAATTGGGTAATTTATAAAGATGTGGACATAGAGGTTAAAATACCCGTCTCTTAAAATAGCAGAGCCTGCTGTCTCAGAAGAAGTGACTCACTGATGGATGCATTACACGGACAGTCAACAGCACCTGTTTGTGTGCATGAGAGTTGACAGGTGGGCTCTGAGGGGCGATCACAGGCTCACTGACTCCCATCTCATGAGACAACAGTGGTTTGTGAGGAACACTTTTATTTATTCATCTTTAAAATTTCATTGCCAGTGCACAAACATTTTAAGGGTAATCTAAAAAAAAATGCAATGATTATGACGTTGAGAAGCTGAATTTGAGTGCATGCATTGTATGATCATAGAAGGAGAGAAAATGGCAGGAATACCGTAATTTCCGGGCTATAAGGCGCACCTGAATATAAGCCGCAGCAGCTAAATTTGGGGGAAATTGCAGATTTGTCCACACATAAGCCGCACCTAACTATAAGCCGCGGGTGTTTTAATGTTTAGTTACCATATGTATGTGTGTGTGGGAGGCCACTTAGAGGCTACTCTCACACCCACATACCTTTGTCTGTTTGTATGTGAATACGGTTGTTGTCTGCTCTGAGGACACAGCCTACTGTTCGTATGTAAATGTTTTACCACCTTGGGCAGCTACTGATTGCTGCTTGAACTGAGAGAAAGCCGGAGCGGCCCAACCGGTTCCAGCAGCACTAGCTGGCCTCACTGTTCCTTAATGTTTAATTACTGTATATATGAGTTCCTGCTACCACAGAGGGGATTGTTGGGACAGAGATGACTGTTTGGGAACTATTGTATCAAAAATAAGCAGCCTACCGTGTCATCGTCTTCCTCCTCCTGCGTACTAAAACCACCAAAATCCTCATCGTCAGTGTCAGAAATGAACAGGTCCAGAATCGCCTCCTCAGCCAGTCTCTCTCCTTTGTTGTCCCTCTAAAAACCAATAAAATCCTCTTCCTCTTCATCAGTTTCGGAGTAAAACAGCCTCCGAACGAGGGCTCCATAAGCTATTGCGTAATCCTCTAATATGGCCACGCGTCGCGTTTGTGCATGCGCACGTAATGAACGTGACTGCGAGGTAAACGCACGTACGTAAAACACGCAAAAGCTTTATGAATCGCGGTCACGTAAATTACGTGCGCATGCGCAAATGCGACACACGGCCATAGAAGTGGATTGCGCAATAGCTGATTGAGCCGTTCGGAGGCTGTTTGATTCAGACACTGACAAAGAGGAAGAGGATTTTATTGGTTTTCAGAGCGACAACAAAGGAGAGAGACTGGCTGATGAGGCGATTCTGGGCCTGTTCGTTTCTGACACTGACAAAGAGGATTTTGATGGTTTTAGCACGCAGGAGGAGGAAGACATAACAAGGTAGGCTGCTTATTTTGATACAGCAGTTCCCAAACAGTCATCTCTTACTCTCCATCATCATCACGCAGCAGTCCAGTTTTTCAAAACATACTTTGTTGTGCGCTGGTGCTTTGATAGCGCCCCCTTGGTAGCCGTTAGCTGAGCCACAGATAAGCCGCACCGTTGTTTAAGGCGCAGGGTCCAAAGCAAGGGAAAAAAGTAGCGGCTTATAGTCCGGAAATTACGGTAAGTGCTTTTATGTTTCTGTGGTTCATTCTGTTTCGTCATCGTCTGATCCCAGTGCCATCATGCTGGCATGTCCAACGTAGTCAAAGTTGGTAAACTTGATGGGGAGGTCACTCCATTTGGTGCAATTGCTGATCTTCTTCCCTCCGATATTCACCACAAAGTTTTTCACATGAAGACAGGGGAATTTAAGCCCACGGTACATCATCAGTGTCCCCCATGGCTGCAACAGAAATGAGGTAAGACAAATATGGTGAGCAAAGCTGGTCTATTAGTCATATTATTATTATTCAAGCTATCCCTGAATGAAATTTTGCAAAAATCTGCAAATAAAACACTGGAATACCTGGCCACACTCTTTGCAAGATATAGTACTGTTGGTCTCATAGTCTACAAGTCGCTCCTGCAGAGTAGCGTTTTCTCTCTCAATGAAAAGTTTCCTGTAAAAAAAACAAAAAATCTTATTAAATACAACAAAACAAAAAACAGAAAATAACGAAAAATGAGTATTAAATGATTCATACTTGAACTGTGGGGTGACATTGACTCTGTGCATGTTTTCAATGATCTGGATGTCGTTTCCACTGCACACAATTTTGTTACAGTTTCGGCAGCTAAACTTCACGTCGGATGGCTTTTCCTCTTTGATGACCTTCTGTTTCTGCTTTACCCGTCTCATTTTCTCCTCCATTACAGCCTGAAGCTGAAACTCAGTAATCTAATACAATAATATTAAAGTTATGAGTTTCAAATAGACATTCTTTAAAAACAACTTATTTTATACCTGTTTGTTATAGGCGTCTTTATTTAGGGCTTCGATTTTCTTAATGGCTTTGGTCATCATGTCCTCGCGGTACTCATTGACACACTCTCTTTCAGCCACTCCAGAGTTCTTTACATCCACCACAGTGTAGGAGCTGTCCTCAGCTCTTCCTCTGCCCTGAGCCTGCAAAAATAGCAATGAAGCAACATTATAGAAAACAACTGAATCAAGGAATAAGTTAATGCTAGGAGTCTTCCAACTAAAAATGGTCCTGTCTTCTTGGATGGTTGGAAAGTGTTCCTCTGGGAGTATGTTTCAGTACCACTCTTCCTTCATAGCTGTGTTGAGAGTAAAGATGGCTCTTTATTTGAATACATGACGATTGGAAACAGGATTCTAAAAGGTCCCATATTGTGCAAAACTCACACCCCATTTTCTAAAGGTCTTTTCAGGGCTGTACAGTGCGACATATATGATGCACGTGCGATGAAAAAAACTGTTTGTGCGATAAACTATTTTTAGACCGTAGCACTCGTGCGACGTCTTTGCAAGTTACTTTTTTGCTGATTCGGTGGTCAGATTTGGCTAAGTATGAAACAACAAATACAAAATTACCCAAAAACTAAAATAAAAATTAAAAATGCCTCCTTAAGTGAACATGCCGCATCCATAAAATAAATGTCCGCCACAGACTGAAGCCTTCTGGAGCGATTTGGAGATGGCTCGGCTCCTCTTCAGGCAGCCAGAGACGCACTCCAGAAGCTTAGGACTCATGGAGTCAGGACCTAACCGTGGTGCGGTTCATGAAAAAAACCCTCTCCGCGACACTGAACGTCTCCTCGTGGTTCAACCAAAGACACACATTAAACCAAAGGTATGAAAATATAAATCTTAACGGGCCACATTGATGCCGAAAGATACTGCGGTCCGGAGCGGGGTGGAGGCAGAAATATGCCGCTAAACCGTCTGCAGCCTGAGAGCAGCGACGCTCCGGAAATGAAACTAATCATCAGCGTGTGATGACGATGACATCGCACTGATAACGAGGATAAAAAGCTGCACTCTGCTACGTTGTAAACAAGCTAAGTATCGCTAGCTGTTTTACAGAAACACGTCTGTACAGTATGCACACTACAGTAAAACACAAATTGCACACATTTTTTAGCACACTTATACCTTGAAAAAATTGACACTAATTTGAATGGATAAATGACCTTTTTGAAAACACACTGGACATATAAACATATTTGAAGATATTTCTTGTTATTGTGGTTTCATTATAAGCACTGTGTCGGTGTGTTAATAAATGATAAGTACTAATTTTGGCTTTTGATGATTGTAGCTGAATTTTTATGCTGATGCTACAACTTTTTGTTCTGTGCTACAAAACCTGACACCTCTGTAGCACCAATGCTACGAGCTATAACCGTTAACATACAGCCCTGCTTTTCAGTCTTTTCAGTCCCAAAGACTATTGGAGACCCAAAAGACCCAAAAGAGCTAATGCAAACGGTTGTGGTGAAGCTACAAGAAACACACGTCAGTTGCTTCATAGAAGGTTGACTCAACGAGCACAAAAGTCTTATTTTACTCCCTTCATCTGAGCCCCTGAGCACCTGCCGACGTCTCGCTAACATTGGTGGAGAAGAGTGATGGGCGGGGCTTAGAGCTGCCCCGTCCATTTGAAATAACAGTTTTGCTTTAGGATCTTGGATGAGGGGGTGGAAAAACAACAGTTGCACAGTTGTTTGTAAGGGACAATTTGACCAACGCAGAGCTTTTACATGTCATTGAGATGTAAAAGAAATGATTCAGAGTGGATATTAATATGGGATCTTTAAACTCTGCAGATCTTCCACATGTGGCTAAATGGCAGTGAAATGGGAGAAACCAAAAAACAACAAGGCATCACAAATGTAGTAACTGAAAATAGAAGTTTGTTTGACTGACCTGAATCATAGCGATCTCATTGGTCGAGAGACCGTATCGGATAACAAAATTACAGGCTGGTATGTCCAAACCTTCCTCAGCCACTGTGGTAGCGACCAGCAGGTTGACTTCTCCAGTTCTGAACTTTTTCAGCACGTCCTTCTGCTCCGCCTGATGAAAACAAGTAGATGTGATTTGTACGGTGGAGTAAAACGAGTAGCATGTTGTGTATTGAGCTCTTACAGCCGTCATTGGTTTAGTATCACTCTGGTCTCCTCCTCCAATGACATGCGAAGGTCTGACTTCAACGTCAGCAAACTTGGAGTTTTCCTGAATCCACTGACTCAGAGTAATGGCGCTGTGGCGCGTTTTGGTAAATATAATTCCTCTGGCCTGATCCCTCGAGGTGAACTCCTGTAAAATCTGTTTCCTTAGTTTGGACAGGCTGTCGTTTTCATACTTTGGATCTTTTGACAGCTTCTCCAGCTCTTCCTTTTTGTCTGTGGGATTGAGAGTTCACAATGTTAAAGTCAACACATTTACAACTAAAAGCTGATTAATGAATACCAAAAAGACTATAAATAGCTTCACCATTAAACAGATTGAAGAGGAACCTCTCTGTATCTGTTATCTGGATGTTCTCATCATCTACTGATGCTTTCTTCTTGACTTGCTCCTCGTGAAACTTGTTCAGGTACTGGAGGGCATCGCACATGCGAATGGTGTTGCTGAGAATCAGGCCCTCGTTGTACCGTCGGAGGTACTCCGCACAAACTCGCACGGTCTGATCTTCCTCTTTTGCAGCTGGAACAGAACAAAATAGCTTCTTTATAACAAACAGCATGGTTGCAGATCTAACAACCGGTAAGTTAAGAATCTGATCAATTCTCTGGTTTTTCTCTCAATCCTGCCTCTCCTCTCCCTGCCCTGACCTTGTTAAAAATCCTAATGACCCATAACTTTTAATATAACTTAAAATCAAAGTAAGAAGCTCTTCTCACCCTGTCGTTCTTTCTGAACAGCCCACTGTTCATAATTCTGAGTGCCCAGGTCACAGGTGGGACTAAGCTTGGCCTCATCATGAATGGCGTTCATGATTGTCTTGATCACATCACCAAAAGGATCCTGAAATGGAAATTTGGTTGAACACACGCTGAAGTTTTTACTCAAATTTAAGGAAAATTTATTCTAAAACAATTTCACCTCTTCTCTGTTTTCCACAGTCAGAATAGTTTTCCTTAGCTGCTTCCGGTTTTCTTCCTGGCTCCGAGTCATGATTTTTGAAGCATCCAAGTTTGCACAAATCTATGAAAAGAGAGCCAGACATTTGCAGAGTTTGAAAAATGCTTTAAAGTTTGGTTTGAGGAACAATACCCTCAATAAATAAAGTAGAAAAACTGCACATATAGGGTTGAATGTTTACATGCAGTAGTCCCATTACCCTCATGATGTGATCCACAGCCTTCCCCACTGTGTTGGCTCCCCCGACCCCCGGTGAGGCAGTCAGGCCCAGGATCTGAGGGAGGGGTACCGTTTCCTTCTGCTCCTTCTTGAGCAGCCCATTCTTGTGCTTTTGTTTCAAATATCGCATCATTATGTGGTTGTAGACGCCTCCTTTCTGCGTGTGGTGGCATTCATCTATTATGATCAATGTCAGATCTACACAAAAAGATGACATCATGCATTAAACAGACTGTATTTTTCTGGAAATCATTGCATAAAGGCCAGATGGTCATAAAAAGCAAGCAATGCTACATTTTTTGTTAATTCTGAACATCTGTTGAAGTACTGTCAGCCTAAAAAGATCAAATCAGATGATTTAACTGTAAAAGTACAAGGAAAGGTGAAATACAATTACTCAAGTCAAAAACGGTGCGATCTGAATTCGTCCCAAGACGGAAAGTGAATGCAGAGTGGCGGTTTGATGTATTATGATGGAGGCTCTCATGTGAATTTGATCAGCCACACACTGATGGCTTGAACAGACGTGTGGCCTGAAAACCAGGAGGAGAAAACTAAAAAAAAAAAAAAAAAAAAAAAAAAAAA
>SSNR01000002.1:1581588-1636698 GCA_006937965.1 Callopanchax toddi
AAAAAAAAAAAAAAAAAAAAAAAAAAAAAAAAAAGAGGACATGCTTTCAAGTGTTTCAACAAACAGCATATGCTCCTCTGAGGTGGCTATTCCACCTTGGACTGGTGACTGCCAAGAGGAGCGAACACCAGACTTGACAGGATCCTGTCGGGGGAAATCCCGCTCCGAGTCCTCTGGGTGGCTTTCTATTCCAGAACGTGTCAGTGTCGGAAGTAAAGTCCAGATTTTAGCTCACGGTTTTGGGGAAAAAAGCAGAAATGTCATTTTTACTTTGGAAGATGTAAAATTTTCAGTGAGCACCAACTGAAACTTCAACATAAAGTTTGAAAATGCTACTTTTACACCCTTTATTGTCTCCCACTGTGGGAGGACATCGTTGTACAATTGGACATATTTTAATTACACTTCCAGGAGTAACCACTGAATGTGCATCTACAGCAGATTTACTTTTGGAGTCATTTCAGGATGTTTGCCACAACTAATTGACCTTAACCAACACAAAACTGCTGGTAATTTTAGTTACAGAGCTAAAATCTGATCTGCTAACAAAAGAAAGAGATCGAGCAACTCCTTGATTACTCAGTAAGTGGAAGGCTGCTGATGACATGCATTCATTTTAAGAGTGTCAGGTCTTTAAGTGTTGATTTTAGACAAAAAATACAATAGAAACTGTTCAGTTTATAGTTTGTTTTTATGATCCTGGGTGCTTTGGGTACAGGCTTGGTCTCTTTCATAGTGTTGTTTTTGTGTTGAGTCATTTGTGGAGTTTCCCGTTTGCTCTTTCAGTTTTGATTTTTCCTCCTTGTCCAACTGGTTCTAGCATCTCATTCTTTCCCCACCTGCATTTTCTACTTCAGGTTTCCAGTTAGAACCTCTAGTCTTGTTTTTCTTTCTTTCTTTCACTTTTCTTTACTTGCCTGTGTCCAGAGCCTTGACAGTGTTTTGGTTCTTTACTCCACACATGATGCTGATCATTTAAATGGATTCCACTGCACTCATGTGATTTTTTCTGTCTAAATTAAGAAGCATTTTCAAGCTTTTTAGGGAAAATTTTATTATTTTCCTTCTTTGTTCCCCTCAATGCATTCCACTTAAATTAGGTCTAAGACTAAAGAGCAAGTCTTCAAATAATTATATTATTTACCATAATTGATTTAGCTAAAAAATGTCCAGGGTTCTCTGTGTGTGTGTGTGTGTGTGTGTGTGTGTGTGTGTGTGTGTGTGTGTGTGTGTGTGTGTGTGTGTGTGTGTGTGTGTGTGTGAGGCTAAATTTAATAAACCTCAGATCAACTGCTAAATTCCTGAGTTGGAACAAAACAGCTAAATGATCGTACCGCTCAGCGTCACCCCTTCATCGTCTCCGCGGTCCGCCCGTTCCAGAAAGTTTTCCAGGATCTGGGCCGTGCAAATGATGATGTCATTATTCTGCACAATCTTGGCGAAAGAGATTTTGAGCTGGGAGTCTCCACTGACTCTCTCCACTTTGTAAGTTTGCTTCAAAAACGGCAAAAACTCTGTGGTGTAATGCTGGTCCACCAGAGGAATCTGTAGAGAAAAAAACATTTAAATTATTTAAAGCTTTGTTCCATTGCAGCAGTGTTAACAAGCCACCACAGCTAAATCGGATTGTTTAGGCAGGGAGGATTCAGTTTCACATTGTTTACAAAAAGAGACGACACCCTTTTGTGCAGACACAGCTAACCAACCTGTTATTATGCTGCTTTCAGGAATAAATAAACACGGTCAGACTGCTACGACATAGTTTATAGGTGGATATTTATTTTTCCAAATGGGTTTAGTCCAGAACTTATGTGCCAAAGTGTAGTGGAATGAGCTGACCTACATTTGCAAAGCAACTTCAGTGTTTTCTTTGGATTTCAAAGCCCACAAGCCAGATTCACCAGATCTGGATTCTAGTACCTTGTTCACCAGGACAGCCACCTTCCCCGGGTTCCCCTCCTCCCTCCTGCTGTCCAGATGTTTCTTGGTAATGTACACCGCTGCTCTGGTTTTACCACTTCCCGTTGGGAGGCATATAATGATGTTTTTCCCCTCCAAGGCAGGGCTAGCGACTTCCATCTGATAATCCCGGAGATGAATTTCTGTTTGTTCAGGACTTCTGGTTGCTGCTGCAGCTGCTCCTGAATCTGCAAAGCAGTGCAGACGTTTAGCCAGACAAGACTTGTGTCCATGTCAGCAAACCACATTCACACACTGTGATGGAATGTCCTCTTAAGGCTGCTTTTGGAAAGGTAAAACCCCACATATATGCAGTATACAAAGATTTCCTGGAAAGCGTGAGCTCCAGTTGCATTACTCACAATTTTCCATAGTAAAACCACAGATTTGAACCACAGTAAGAGGAGCAAAAAATTCCAAGAGGTGCTACTGGACATCATTTCATCAAAAAAGTCTCTTCAAGCTAAAGGAGCTTAGTACAACATGTTAGTGTCCAAAAATAATAGGTTTACAAGAGCACTGTGAATCTAAAACCACATCAAAATGAGTAAAAATCACAAGAGTCACTTAATTCAACATGCTGAAAAGTGATTCAGTGTATCACATCATTCCAGCTTTGTTTGGCCCTTCTTTCACGTGGCAGCCAGGGTTTTGTCTTATTTTGCACCCAGCGTTTACACATTTCACTTCTTTCTGGTTTAAGTTGCTGACAGGCACTGACTCATCTGGTCTGTCAGCATTCAGTGAACTACACAATGTGCGACAATCACATCCCCCTCTTTCTATGATTTCCACACTTCCTCTTCAGCTTTCAAATCATAACCACAGAAAATGGTCTTTTTTACTTTCTCTGTGCAGACCGCATTTCATTTTCCTTACAGACCCTGGGCGGAGGAGAAGCTGTAAGTAAATACAAGTCTTTACTGATGGAGAGATAGAGCCTTCATAATAACAATAAGAAGAAATTAGATCTGTGGGAGGCCTATAAACCTTTACTAGCAGTTCCCAGACACTAATTACTGAGTAGGTAAACAGCTCTTGTTTAAAAATGGACTCTAATAGGAACTGAAGTCAGTTCATGTCTGAGGACATACAGATTGTTCTGCACAACCCCCCCCCCCCCCCCCCCCCCCCCCCCCCCCCCCCCCCCTACGCAGGCTGATATGTTTAATTAGTGCACATAAATCTAAAACAGGTATCAAGTTTCACCGTTCTACCTGCATCTTTCCTTCCAACTTCCAAAACAACATGGATATTTCTACACAGCATATTTCTGTGTTAGACAGGAGATGAGTTCCTCCAACCTCCCCTAAAGGAGGTCAGAGAAGTGAATGAATTTATGACGTAAAAGCCCAGAGGTGTGGAGGAAGGCTGGACTTCACAGATTCCTCTGTTAATATGGACTCACCATGTGGTTTGAATTTGAAGCACCACAATGTTCTGCCCTCTACGACCTCTCTGTGGTTCACAGTTAACACATGGAACGTATTTATTGATGTTAAAGGAATGTACCAAATAATTTCCTTTTGTCTTCAGGAAACTAACAAGAAGGAAAGTTTTTGCAAGTAAGTGGCTAAACAAAAACAGTCTATGTTTGATGAGTAAGGTTTTAGGCAGTGGTATAAGAAGGAATGAGTCCCACCTAGATGTAAGTCCTCCTGACGTTCTGACAGTTCAGCGCTTGCATACAGACCTGAAGAAAGACACATTTTAATTTAAAGTTATTCATGAATGGTCAAATCGCATGTGGTGACAAAGTGTCAGTTTATCTAAATTACAAGAAAAAAAAAAGCATAAAATATGCTTTTCAAAAACATTTATTTACAGTTGACCCCACAAACAGACAGAAGATAAGTTAAATTAAATGTTTTCTTATTCATAAAAAGCGAATATGTGTGTTGATCAAAAACAAGAGATAAAAATACAAAATTAAGTCCTTAACAAAGTCTCATATTTCCTGAGCGCCCTCCACAGGACGCCTCTGGGGACACGGTCATAATCCTTCTCCAGATCCATAAAACACATACACTGGTTGGGCAAACTCCCATGAGCCTCAGCAAGGCTAAAGAGCTGGTTCATGGTTTTTGAACAAAACACACACTCAACTATTACCCAGACCCTCCTCTAGTAGCTGGAACACAGCCTCTTAAAATAGGAACTACCACCTCTTGATCCTACATAAATTTGTATATTTGCCTAAAACCATAAGTAAGCTAGACTGTGCCTTCTCTGTGTATATATATATATCATGTTATAGTCCATAAATAGTTACCCACATTGAAAATAATCTGATCTGGATCAGTTTTATATAAGAACACACATGTCTTCTGCCCTCTGCTGGAGGATAAAAGTACTGCAAGTGTCAAATTCTTATTATTATCACCACAAATAAAATTTAGTTTAAAATTATTTATATACCGTTGATTAGGAAATAAACACATTTGCATTAACTACAGACTAAAAGTGTGCTGTAAGACCTGTTGCATCCTCCTCAGGCTGCTCCGTCACATTGATCTCCATAGACTCTGGGCTCTCACAGCTTTCAGCTGCTGGACTCTTCTCTGCTGCAGCTGCAAGTCCATGAAATATAAACATTAAAGAAAACAACAGCATAGTTTTCTAGTATAGGCTGATTTGTCATTAATATTAGCAATGTGGTTACTTTGGGTGATCTAGTTTGCAGCCCTCAGTGTTTTATGAATAACTCAGGAGCTCAGGACAGAAGAAATCAGAAAAATGTAGTTTTATTTAAATTGGGCATTATGTTCTTAGAAAAAAATACTTTTGCCTAGAACCACAAGATTGTTTTTATCACTGTGTCATGGAGATGTTTATATTATTTTTCTGCTTTTTACTGTGTATAAACTGTATTCATGTATTCAAAAACCAACAGTAAACAAATATTAGTATTTTTTCATTAATATTATGAAGAAAGAGTTTTATCCTATTGGTTCACATGGTTGCCATCTTGCTTCTGTATGCACATACAAAATAAGTTTATCTATAATTTGTTATTTGATGCTTTAAAAAACACCTGGTGTGCAGGTGAATGAATTTTGAATGCATCTTCTGCTCACTGGTGGAGAATGATAGTGCTGCAGTGGATGGTGCCAACTTTAATATAATTTATCATCAATATTTGTGTTGTTATATAAATACAGTTACAGTTATATAATTATTAATATCTAATAAACAGCTTAATAAGAAATAAACAGATTTTTCTAGACCTGCATGCTGCTCCGTCACATCGTTTCTCACAGACTTTGGGCTCTCTGCTGCAGCTGCATGACCTGTAAAATTCACAATATAGTGAAGAAGAGTGTTATGAGTCAAACATAAACATTAAACACAATCAATGACGGAAAATTAATTTAAAAAACTTAAATATTAGTAATATCTTTTACTAAAGAAGATTAATCAAATCAGATGCAATTTCTCAGGTTGCAAAAACTTTGCACAGTCTCTTGCAAACACACTAAAATATCTGCAAAAAGACTTGCTTATAATAGATGCATGCTCCAGTATGATAAGTTAGTCTCTCACCCTGTTGGTCACACTCAGGTGGTCCTCCATTCAGCTCTCTCAGGAGAATATCATGTTCCGTCTTTTGCAGAACTAGCAGAAATGTAGAGAACCATCCTGGTGGGCGTCTCACAATTCTGATCAGAAGTTCGTTGGCGCCCCTCCTGGGTCCATGATTTTGCATTTCAGCTAAAACCTACAAGTTTGAGCACAAGATAATTTATTACAGTAGGGAAGAGTGATTCCTTCCACTCAATCCAGACCTTAGGCTGTATTAGGGTGCCATCTAGTGGTCAGAGAGAAAAGTGTTGAACTTGGAAGAAGGCACAAAAATTAAGGTTTATAATGTTTTTTTTTTTTTTTTTTTTTTTTTTTTTACTAATAAATCTACAATTAAATATAAAAAATAAAATACAAACACACTAGTTTAATTCAGACTTACTCTATGCCTGTCTTCATCGGTGAGAAGCTTCTGGGAGTAACACTCAGCAACAACTTGTCCTGTCTTCATTCCAACCAGACTGGGAGCCAGTAGCCGGATAAGCTTCACGCAGCAGTCATTCTCTGCCTCCACTTCAGGTTCCGGTGGGTCCACTAAGTACTGCGCAGCAAGTTCCGAACCTCCGTGTAACAAAGCGTCGACGAAGGCCGTGAACCAGCCTTCGGTGTGCGGCTTCTCAGTGACCGTGCTAATGAGTAGCCTCACAGCCGCTAAATTACCCTCCGTCTTCTCTTTTTGCCTTATCTTCTCCATTCGATCTACTGGGATAAAATGTAAGTAGTCCAGAACCTGCGTGGCATCGATTTTCTCTTGGATCCTCGGGCTGAAGTATTCAATGAGGCGCTCATGTATTTCATCGCTGTCGGACGCCATCGTCCCTTTGATAATAAAGTAAACTACAGCTGGGATGACGCACTGCCCTCTATCAGAACTCTGTTTACTTTCTGTTTCGTTTGATCAGAAATATAAACTTATAGTGGACGCTAGATGGCACTGTTGCAACACAGTAGTTTTTTATTTGAAATCTTTCATTAAGTCCACCTTCATTAAAGCAGGTTTTGGTACTTTTGTCAGACTGGGCAGTTGCCAAGTAATGCTGGGAAATTAAATCGACATCTCCATAAAGCTTGTCAGCAGAAAGAAGGATGACGAGCTTTAAAATGTCCTGTAGAGTTGACGGTGGACTTCAGAAAACACAGTGGACACAGCCCCAAATCATCACTGACTGGAACCTTCACACTGGACTTCAACCAACGTGACTTCTTTGCCTCTCCACTCTTCCTTCAGATTCTGGGACCCTGATTTCTAAATGACATGTAACATTTAATCTGAAACCGTGACTTTGGACCACTGAGCAACAGGCCTTTTTTTCTCTCCTCCCATGTCTAGTGGACGAACGGACTACAGATGTCAAAGGTCATTGTTCTGGTCAAACCACTACTCCAGGAGACCCAGAACTAACCGTCCTCAGAACCATTCTTTAAGGCTTTGTTTACATCCTCTTCCTCCTCTGCACCTGGGCAATAGACACAACCCCCCCCCCCCCCCCCCCCCCCCCTTTTATAGCCTTCCTTTTTGCTCTGAGGCTACAGATGTCCTGAATGAACTCAAAGGATTTTTGTGCTCATGAAATAATATTCTTATTTTTTAGGCTTTGATTACTATTATTAGAAATGATTGTTTACTTATCAGGATTCAGAATATAATATCTTTAATGTTGGATGGTTTAGATCTTGATTATTATCAGAACTGCATTATTTTAAATGATACCAACAGATGATTTAATCAAATGGCATAATGTTTCAGATTAATATCAGTATATTAATAATGATATTCGATGAGCTTATGAATTTAAGTCAAATCTATTCTGAAGTGTCATGGAGACAGTGTGAAGATTGACTACGTTTCAGTAACGCCTTCCAATTTTCCTGGCTGAGGATTGGGTAGTCATATTTGATTGATTGATGTGGTTTTATTCAGTACAGCATAGTCCAACACAAACAACAAAAACAATACAAACAAACAACAACTGAATCCAGATGACTTATGTATCCGACCAGGTATAGGCAGAAGCAAAGTTTATAATGTTCACCTACGCCTTTTACCTTAGAATATCACCATAACACCAAAAACACAAATTCAAAATTTGTCAGTATTCTTACTTTTTTTCACACCACAAAAAAAAGAAGAAAGAAAAAAAGTAGGAATTTAAGCTTAATTTTCCCTACTGTAACAAAAAAAAATTTATAAAGTCTCTTAAAACTGGCCATATTTGAACATAATTTTATATTTTCTGGACAATTCCAGATGTTTACACCTCTAACAGATACACATTTACCATAGTACGAGTCTAACCCTAACCCTGGTAATAGGAGGCTTGTGGGCTGCCTGTTGAGAACCCCTGATCTAGACATTCCTGAAGCACTCAAGGTGTTACATGACATCATGACATGGTGACAGGCCTTTCCATTCTTGGTAAACAATGCATTGTAGGGTGTTCTCCATCAGAGTAGCTGTGGAGAATCATCTTCTGCAGTGTCTTCATCCTCATTCTCAGACTGTCATCAGCATATGGACATTTATAGCTTAAAAAAACAGAAGGTACAATTCCATACATATCCTACAGTGCACTTCATCCACTGACCTGTACACACACGTTACTATGCTGACTGACTGCCCTGATGTAGGGATACACTCTTCCCAAACTAAATCATGCACCTTTCGCCCATAAAATGATTTGGCATTTATCTTTTGTAAATAGTCAAAGGTAGGATTAAAAAAAAACTGAATATAATCATTATTTTGTAAACAAGCACAATCCATGTTGTAGAATAAAACCGTAAATCATGCAGCTTGCTTCATGAAAGGGCCGCTCCTATAAATGGTCACATGCACCTCAATCTCTCTTTTCATTGGACACAGACATGTCTAGTGTTACTTTGGAGTCCCCCCCCCCCCAAAAAAAAAGGGACAGTGTGAGGTGCAGATATTTGGTTTGTTGCCTCAGTGCAGTACCATGCTATATGTTTGGATCCAGCACTCCGTGAACAACCAGATTCTTTAGCAATGACCTCTTGGACATTTGTCCAGTCAGCAGTAATCCTCATGACTGTGTAGCTGCTGACCCAGACTGAGAGACCATTTAAAGGCTCAGGTTTCGGGTGTGACACCATGAGTTTCCAATATTTCACTTTTTCACAACATATACGCTTTCTGGGACACATAATTTTAGGTTTTCATTAACTGTAAGCCATAATCATCAAAACTGCCAGAAATAATGGCTTAAAATATTTCACTCTATGTGTAATGTTTGTGTATCTGTAGAATATATGAGATTAACTTTTTAAATGAGTGAAAAAATATGAACTCGTTGATAATATTCTAATATTTTTAGCTGTATACCTTTTAATTAGCATAAAACATATTTTATTTCTTTCTTTCTTTGTAATTTGTAAGACGATTGAAGAACAGAACAGATACACTAATAAATACAATAGGTTTTAATACATAAAGAAGGCCTTCAGTTTCAGATCATTCAGACAAAAATACTGAGGGCGAAGGCAGAAAAAGATAAAGATGGAAAATAATGTTATTCTAACATTTAATTTAAACAAAAAAAAAATCACCCATATTGTGTTCTAGATTTTAGAAATGAACACATATTTACAAATCAGGTCTTGAATATAATCATTTAAAGTCTGTAATGTCAAAATATTATCATGTTTTATTTTAATATCAATCTATGAATTTATTATGTATTTATGTCACAATATAACAGTGATATGAACATATTTCTGACACTTTCCATGTGAAGCTCCTCCACCAGAGGGCAGAATACATGCAGAATGCATTGAGATCAAGTTTTAGACACACCATCATTTAAATAATTGCCATAAAATTCATTGTTTTGATTGCATTTCTTTAGAAAGTTTTAATAATTAAGTCATCCTTGGGAACTGTCATCCTTTACATCCTTAACTCCATACAGAACACCCCCCTTTAGACAAGCTTTATGTGCCGGTATTGAGTTTAATTTATGCCCAGAGCTGTAGCTAAATCCACCCAAGAGCCAACGAAATTACACCACATCCCTGCATAATTCATGAATTCATGTCTGTATTTTGAATACACTCACAAAAAAAATAAAAATAATAATAATCAAAAAAGCGACACAAATGCAACTTTATGTTTTCATTTATTGCTTTCACAGCTTCAAAACAAGCATAATCACTACTGTGCTTTACTATAGAATCTCTTAAATAATTCATTCAGTAAAAAATAAATCAGAAACATAACATCTTACAATGAGATGTATTTACGTCTAATAGTATCCTACTTAAATATACATCGACCAGAATCAAAAAAAGGAAAACTGCAGGATTCACTGATGTATGCCAAGTCAAATATAAAGACGCTTGGTATTTGGATTTAGTTGTATAGGCACAAACAAAACATTTTTCGGGGAATTGCTTTTATGCAAGTTCTAATGTTAGTTTTAGTGAATCTCAAAGGTTCCTTTCTTCCTTCTTCGACTCAGGCTTTAAAAAAAAAGACACATATATTGACATCATTTAGTAATGTGCTACTTTGGGCTTGAAAACAGTGCAAACCAGTATATAAATAGATATTATAACACATGCACTGCTTTGTAGAAACGCCTGCATCATACTTGCGTGTCCAAGGCCGGGATAACAGCAGATAATCCTCAAATCTGTGTGTAATGATATTTGCCCAAACAAGCATGTATGATGCGTTCTGTTAGCTTAATATCTTACAGTAGGTGCACATCAGTGACTGCAATAATAATAATAATAATGCACGTTATTTAAAGAATCCTAATATATTTGATACTGTAATGTATATTACAGTGCAATTCTCCAAAACCCCTGAGTCACACTTCAGAGAAGACAGGCATACATCTACGGGTAAGAAAACAGTTCTCACACCTTGGTAATAATGCTGTATTATACTAACAGCTGCAGAAAACTTTAATGACCTGGTTCAGCGGTGACTGCTGAGGGTATGTGTGGACAGAGTCGTGCAGCATCCTCCGTCCCAGGAGAGGAAATTCACAGTGTGCATTTCCACAGCCTTGTCAGAGAACTCGGTGTCAGGTGATGCTATGCAACAATTTTAGAAACTGGGTGGAAGAGAATGGCTGTGTCATCGTTTTTTCCTGTTGCAACAAAGTCACCTCATCATACTTCAGGTTACACAAAGCAAGTGCCAGGCTTTGCTTTGGCTCACACCCCTTGTTTCAAAGTCTCCGGCTGCATAGGTCAACTGTCTGAACAAACATCTGCGCTCGCTAGCTGCCAGCCAGTCCTGAAAAGATTAATGGCTGACACCATCCAGCATCCATAATCTTTAGTGAAAGCTTCCTCTTTTTTTTTTTTGGCCAGTTTCTCTAGAGTTGAGAAAATGAGTGATCAGATGTGTGTTAAGGTGATACTTTGGCTTTTTGAAGTGTGTTGCTGTGTATATCTAGTATTTTGTCCTACAGGACTGATGAGCTAATGGCTAGAACACAACCAAGAACAGTGTAGACCTGTCATCTTACTTTTTTTTTCTTTAAACAAACATTAATATCACCACCAGCAGCAAAATGTAGCACTTCCAGTAAATCCAGGGTCAGGTCTGACAGGTTTTTTAAAATATATATATATATATTTTTTTTTCTGCCAGCATAACTTTGTGTTGAAAAATTGACAGCAGTGAAAAGATTTATAAAAGAACATTTGCATGAGATTTTGGAGCTTGGCACCGTTTTAGGATCACAGCAATTCATTTTGGGACTGGTTCCATTCAGATGAGTCATTTTTAGCTCTTCAATACAAGTTGAATATGCGATCTGAGTGTTTTACCTCTTGTTCTACAGCTGGTTGATTGAGGGAACGTGGAACACCTGGGGAGACTTGGGATTGCTTATTAAATTCATGCATTCAGTTTAATCTCTCACTCTGCTCCTCCCACAGGTGACACATTTTGTGCAGAGTTATTTTGGCTTTTCTCTGCAGATTACATCCACTCTTCATTCATGCACATCACACTGATTTGACACTCATCATTTTAATATTTTGTTTTTGATACTTTAATTTGGTTTAATTAGCTTTTATATGGCGTGCGTCTCTTTTTTGGTGCGGTCTGGTTATAAATACAGCATGAAATCTTTGTATTGCAAACTGATGGTGGTGTAAAGGTTTGTAAAATTGCACAAACTGCTTAGAAATATCAAAAACTGGATCCATTTGAACTCAACATTACAGTGTGATTTTGGCTGTGCTCAGACAACTCATTAGCTCATCAGTTTTGTGGAAAAATAAACTTTTTTAACCCCCAAAAGAGGCTAGCTTTTGCACATAAACACACGTCAAAATGGCAAACAGTTAGGCAGTAGCTGTTTCTTATTCTTCATACTTTTTTCTTTCTTTTCATGACATATACATTTATTTAAAAATAAATCTGGACATTCACCAAGGATGCTCATCATTTCCTAATTGAGGATCATTTTGAGGACAATGCACCGCCTACATCTGCTGTGCAGACTGGTGAGTTATGCAAAGTAGTGGGCAGCAAATACAAAAAACCAAACATTTACTATGATGCACTGATATCTAAGGTGCAGGTGGTCCTGTTTGAGGTAGATCAGTCTGCCCCTCTTATTTAGATCGGTCAGGGAACGATCTGAGTGCCATTGTATCCTAGTGTTTTTTGATGACACAAATCGGTACATGAATAGGGAGATTTCATTGCAGTCATGTGGCATTCAGACATTAAAAGCTGAAGCACAGCCACAGGAAGCAGCCCGTATGAGTACAATGTCTAAATGAAAATTTTTAAAGTTTCCAAATTCAACTGAGTGTTATTACAAGCATCCCTGAATTTCAGTAAAACCAGTAAAGGTGGAAGTGCTGCCCTCATACAAGAGCATTCCTGACTCCGTTTAGGAGGTTTTGAGTAACAGAGATGGAAATCTGCACTATATTTTAGTAGATGAGTTATGGTTATGAGTATTTAATCAATTATCATTAAAACGATTGAATATAATAGGATGATTATGACTGAATCTGTACTATTGTAAGAGCAGCTGCTTATTTCTTTCTCCTTAAATGCAAAAACTTTTTCATCCACATGCACAATAAATGAAAGTCTTATTTCCATAACATAGCCTCTGTGAATTAAGAGGACAGATGGCTGTGCCAGCATGCTGATTCAAACAAACAAAAGGTGCTACATAGTAATTACAGCATCATAACTCCAGGGTTAGAATATGGTGCTCCTGAAAAGTTTATGGCCTTGGAAACTCTGGGTCTGAGACGGGTCTGTGGTGTCTGTCGGTGCTGAGGCTGGGGTCAGAAGGTGATGCAGAGGAACAGGAAGCAGAAGAGGTTTCGGCTGGAGGAGGAATCAACGCTGACTGCTGATGTACTGTGATTTGTTGCTGCTGCTTATGTTTGTCTGTATGTCTTTGTTTACAAATGGCTGCTGCTGTAAGGCTGTGTTCGATGGGTGCATTCACACCGGCCAAGCTGGACACAGAGTCTTTGGATTCCTGAATGCTGCTCTCCAGTTTATGGCTGGGGCCCTGAGAAGAAGACAGACACAGGTCAAAGGGTGCTGTGCATGAATACAGGAAATATGTGGGATCTATTATGTAACAGAAATTGTCTTCTGAATAAAGACAGCATCCGTACTTGAGTGCTGGCATGGCTGTAAAAATGGCTTGCAGTCAGAGCAACTGGCTGAACCTTCACAGCAGGCCTTTGATAGTCTGGACTGGCAGTCACAGTGCTGTAGGCGGGGGGCCCAGGAGTCGGCTGTCTCTGCAGCATTTGCAAGATAGTCTGAATATCTGATATCAGCTGTGACTCCAGCCTTAAAAAGATCAAGACAGCTAGTTAGAAGGGCTGTGGAATCAGACATATTTAATCCAAGACAAGAGGAGTTAAACGTGATGAGAAAACACGCCGCTGTAATTCACTGAGCAGTAGATGGATTACTGGGGGACAAATGAAGAGGCCGTAAAGGTGTGGAAACACATCCGGGAAGAGTAGTAGACAAAAGGCGCTGCTCGGGCAAGGAGCGATAATGAGCTTCGAGTGGGAGGTGTGAGTTCAGCGTTTAATGTGGAAATTACTTTATTAGTCAACCTAATTATACTCAGACATCATCTGAACTCTTTATTTTGGGGCATAAATATGAAATTTGTCATTTTATTTTACTTAACAGGAAGTTATTTACATTAATCCCGTTTTAGATATAATCTTATATCACTGGGTTTTAGCTCCCTGCTGCATGATTCCAAAAAGCCAGAAAAACACAATATGACCGAAAAGTGCTGCTTATCCTGCAGCCAGCATGCATTAGAGGGAAAAACAAGGTCAGGTATGGAGCAGTGGATAAAATATCTTATTTGCGCTTAATAAAATGAGCTGGCTGGGTATTTCAGGCACCCTGATGCTATCTTTCATTCTCTCATGGTAATTCCAGCTAAAAATAGCCCCTGCTGTTTATTTGTATCCCTATTTCACGTGTCTGCTCGCGTGCCGATGACTTTACGGCATTTTATATTTGTAGTAGTTATTTAAGACGTTTTACCTTTACATATTTTTCTTTTTTACTTCTGATTAATAAAAAGCACAGACTTTGCTACAAATTATTCTCAAGTTTCATTCTATTTTGCTTCCAGTAGATCGAGCCTCCCACCTCTACCAGCTAGTTGTCTCCCTCCACCCACTCAATGTTAGCTCTCTGTACTTTTAGCAATGTGGGAGGTGACAAGAAAAAATATTAATAAAACAAAATCCTTAACTGTTAAACAAACAGGAGGAACAGCATTTGGATGGAAATGTAATAACTGCTGAAGTGATAGTCTGGTTCTTGTTTCTCATGTAAGCGTCCTTTATTATTATTATTTCAAAGATCTTCTTGTAATTAGTTTTATGCTTCCATCATTTAACCGTTCATGTGATGCCAGAAGCAGAGGATTCAGAATCATGGAAGGACTTAGCTAAGACATAAAAACACATGTAAATGTGCAAATAAAATTTATGAAAATAGGTAAATCATTTAGCAACTTAATTATCTGACAAAATCAATAGAGAATTTAAACATGTTCAAAATTACATTCCATATACATGTATTTGTACTCTGCCTCAAAAATAAGAGTACAGAAAAAGGCCTTAAGGACTTAAATAAATTACATTTATGTCCCGTAATGTCACGAACACGGCAGGAGTGACCTATTACTAAATAAACTAAAGACAGGGACTAAGGACTGGACTAACACAATGTGGGCCAAACAGGACTAGGTGGACAAAAATAGACGATCCGACACTTGGGGCAGAGACGGGAGGGTTTAAGTAAAAGGGGTACAATCAGGGGAAAACTCAGGGCAGGTGTGTATAATATAGACAAGAAACACCTGGACATGATTAACTAAAACATGAACCAAAAACATGGGCAGACAAAGACATGGAGGACCAAAAAAGGGGAAAACAGGACACACACAGGGACGGGGATCATGACATCTACTGTAATGCTGATTATTCTAAGGTCAGGAGACCATCTGTGTTTGAGGGAAAAATGTTTTCCAAAGGTTTTTACTCAAACCAAAGGTGTGTATACCTGGAAATGGCACTTGCATAGACAGAACAATATAAGACAATTGACCTTTAGCTCAAAGGTATTGTTATGTGCTACTGTATTAGAGTAAGTGATGGTCTGCTGGCTCAGGTGTCACCTTGATTGACATGTCAGATGTTGGGAGATCAGGACATTTTGATAAAGGATGATAACATGCAATGTGTAGTATATATGACAACCAAGCAGGATCTGTTTTGTATCTGTTTAAGGGTTCCATTTTGTTCTGATCTAGAGTACAGACCTGATTCAGGTCTCTAGTAATCTCCCTTATTAATGGTACACCTGACCTAAATCTGTCCAGAAATAAATACCGTAACAGGTGTACCCCCAATTCAAAAAGAATATATAAAAAAACTTCATTCAGAATTTAAAACATAAATTACTCAGACGAAAACTCCCACAGGCCTATAAACCTGTGAAGTTTGCACTTTGGTGTAATTCATGACAGTAAAATAAAAGAGCCACCGTCTCTTTGCTGAGCCTAAAGATATGTACCTGTTTAAGTGCTCCTGCAGCTGACTTAAGCGCTGCTCCACTTCTCCGTACGTGACTTCGCTGGCAGAATTATCATCCTCTCTCAGGTCCTGGAAGTGTGCTGACTCAACCAGGTAGTCTGCAGGCTTCTTACAGCCCCATTTATCACAGCGCAGATCTGGAAAACCAAACCAACACACATGCTTCACATTTTCATATGTGGGCCAGGACAACGTCATCTCTACACATAGACGACTAAAATAGAACGTAATTAATCTCCGCAGGAAGTGTAGCTTCTTTGTTGTAATCTGTCAAGCTTTTGTACCAGGACAACTATTATAGCAATGTTTGCCCTGTTGTTATCTCTGCTGGGCACATGGCACCTTTCAGCCTGCTGTCCTGTGATAGGTGCTGTGCCCCTTTGAGCAGTGAGATTGTCATTTGTACAGTTTGTTCTACCTGCAAAGACCACCATTTATCTGGAAGTTGTCTGTGCAGGTGGCTTCAAACTAACACGGGCTGTACAGAGTAAGTAAAAATCATCCAAATAGTTAAATATGATATCTGAGCCAGACTTTAACACTATCGATTTAAATGCAAAGAGTGCCGCGTTTGGTTTGTTGGGTTGTTTTACTGCTTAGAGTTGCATTTCCCGTTCCCTGCTCACCTGGGCATCGTTAGTAAGCTGCACACCTGCTCGTGATTTAGCTCTGGTTTTCCTTTGTTCAGCATTAGATCCATGCATGTGTTTGTGCTGCTCCATATCTTATCTAGCCTCTGGTTCTGGCAGCTCCTTTTTGTTTTAAAAACGACTTTCTTTCTGCAGTTGGATGCTTTAATCAATCATGAAAACTGTTGCAAGTTACAGCAAATCTGAACAATTTTCCTTCTGAAGTTTGCAGAAATAATGTCCTGACTACCTTTTTTGGATAACTAGAACAGACTTTTCTATTTATCATGAAAAATTTATTCATAAAATTACCTAATTCATGTTTTATTGCTAAACAAAAGACAAGTGTGAGAGTATCTGCTGTTTTTTTTGTTAGTTATTGCTGAATTAATTCTGATTTCTGAAAGAACTGATGTGACCTTTCACCTTCAACAGATGATCTTTTGTCCAAGTTCTGCCTGACGATAAGATCTGAGTCCAGGACGGGGACACTGAGTGAGGAGGAGCCCAGAGCAACCGAGCAGCTCTTCAGGCACGGGTTTGACCCTCTCTCCTTATGAGCATCTTTAACCACCTCCTTGGTTTCCTCTGGAGAATGGCAATCAACAGGAGTTAGTGGAATAACACAGTCTGTAGGGAATGCATTTCCTCTGCAAGCGCAACTCGGCACACAATAACAAAGAACATTTTTGTTATTAACGCATGCTTAAACAAAGCTGCACAGCTGATCAATCTCTGCTAACCTTTGGGTAGATCTGCGGTGAAGGAGATCCTTCGTTTCATGCCTTTACTGCTTTTGCTGTCTGGATCACATTCTTGGACATCAGGAGGCTACAAAAAAGATTTAGTTAAATAAAGGAGAAAAAATATGAGGATATAAAAGTATTTTGACATCTCACAGTACAAATGCTTTCATAGAAGCATCATAAAAAATATAGATTTTTCTCGTTTTAATGATTTCAACCTTGGCAGGATCGTCTCTGAGGTTGAAGGTGAGCTCCAGGTTGTTGAAGAAGTAGTCTGAAAACTCTGGGTACATATCAAGCACCTCCAGCAGATCTTCTCTCTGTATGGTGCTCAGGTCGCAGTAACTCAGAGCCCGAACGTCAGCACAGGACTTCCCAGACTTGGCATAGAGATGGATCATTTCCCCAAAGATGTCATTCTTCCCTGGTAGAGACACACACATGCAGGAAATGTGTGAGTGTGAGGAAAAATGCAGAGTTTACCCACATAACCTGTGTTTTTACTCAAAGTAATATGTGTTGACATCTATTTACTCTTCGTTTTACACTTCTAGGAGGCTGGAGTTTGTTTTTGTACCTAATAAAAATCAAACTGACTCTTTTCTCTGAATTTTTTTTCTCCAAAGACCTGAGCTTCAGCTATCGCTCCATCTTTGATCTATTATTTATCCCGAGGAGTAACCAGCAACATAAAGCAACTTTGATGTGAGGCAAAAAAGAAGGTTGATAGTAATTGACATGCTCCACACGTAGTGCACTTCAAAGGAAATATTTGGGTTGATAAGAACTATTATATAATAAAGCTAGTTCTTCTGCAAACCTCCATAAAGTTGGGCAGTCCACTGCATCAGAGGCTTAGTCTTCAAACAGTGGGATAAAAAAAGTTTTTTATACTTGGATTAAAAAACTAACTTTTTTTTTAGCGCAAAGGACAAGAGGTCTGGTTTAAAGGCCATCATGAAAAATCTCTTTGTTGGTGTGTGGGGTTCACTAAATGCCAGCAGTGGGTGCAGGAAAAAGAGATATGATACGTTGGCTGCCAGTGTTCTTTTCACAGCATGCATCGGACACCTTTCTACCGTAGAGGAAAGCCTCACACAGAGTGATGAATTTCTCCCCAACATGCAGCTCTCAACACATGGATTTAGATAATCGTTAGTTTAGCAGAGTCATTTCACACCCGTGGAACAATAGACGCAGCCATGCATGAATCAGAACCATAAAAAACAACAGAAACAAACCCAAAATAAAACGTTTTCCTTATCTCGAAGCAGTCGAAGGCTAAAAACATGCAAAAAGGCAACATTTGCATTTTCTCTTTTAACATATGCACACTCCTGTATTTACCCTCCATATACTAAAATCTTTTTAAAAGTTTTTACTTTGTGCATTAGCAAGGCCAAACTTTAGTTATGTATTTTTATTTAATCATATCTGATTTTTAAATTTACAAGTGGATTAAAAAGGATCAGTGTTATCATTGAGTCTGGAGTGCCCTTTTACTTTTCAAAGTATTGAGTGTCTGGTGCTGACACTGAAGCCAAAGTCAGCTGAGAGCTCTTCTATACAATAAAGTGGGCGTCTTTGACCTTTTACAGCTGATCACTTATCATAGAGGAGAGGGAGCTTCTATGAGCAATGGAGACTCGCTCCACATGCATAAATAATTACAGATGCTGTCAAAAGGTCAAACAACAATCTAGATGCTGCTCTGCCAGTTCTCATCATTCATAAAGAACCACCACACCATCTTTAAACCTGCCACTTACATAACTTATTGCAATTAACATCATATACCAGACTAATTAGGGAAAGTACTTCTGGATGTTGCAGAACAGCAGTAACATAATAAAAAAGACAAGTATTACCAAGGATCGCTACCACTGTGTCATCTTTCAGTATCTCGATGGAGCCACGGGACAGCACGTAGAGAGCGGTGAGGACGTCTCCGCTGTGGACCAGAGTGTCTCCAGGAGGGGCATGAGTGGTTCTGAAGCGCGTGGCCAGGGCCCTCAAGCACCCTTTGGTAGCTCCTTGGAAAGCTTTGCAGTTGTGTAGAAGATTTCTGTTGAGATGGAGGCAAATATCTGCCTGCAGGCACTCGGGGAAACCTTTTAACACCTGAGACACATATAAAGAAATCAGTGAGCAGAATATATATATATTTTAGATTATGCATTGTGCCTAATTGCTGAATTTTTAGCACATGGAAGTTGCATAAAGCAAGCTATGGATTCATAGAGCCTTGTTAGACTCGGTCCAGATTTTCTTGTGATAGAAAATTGGTGCCTAAATACAAAAAAGACACTATTATGTTTCTTGATTGATGACTGACATAGTCATAAATATAACTTGTTGGTTATTAATTGCCTGAAAAAACATATAACTCTGAAAACACAGCAAAATAACTAAAAGTAAGCACATAAACACAATAAACAGTATGACAACAAGAGAAGAAACCCACTAATTAAATAAATACAAGGAAAATGTAAGAAAAAAAATTGAAAAAAGATAGAAAAGTAATAAAATGCATTTACCTCCTACTCTTACCAACGAAGAGAAGCCAATCCAAATGAAAAGAAAACAAGGAAAAACAAGGCTTTATTTCAGAGGGTCACATAATTTATTTTAAAAATGTCTTCAGTGCTTTTGAATGTTGGTTGTCATTTTCAGTTAGACAAACAGGTGCAGGGTTACCGTGTTCATATCCATGCCGTTGGTGTAGGTCCACGAGTGCTGGAAGTACTCCTCCAGCCGTTGCCTCAGTGGGTTTGGAATCTGGTGAAAGCGGATGAACTCTTTGACCCGTAACATTTGAGCGTGGTAGCGGGCTGTCCCCGAGTACAACCTCTGGATGATGGCAGACACATTTCCAAAAATACTGGCATACATGAGTGCTGAAACACAAGCAATGTGGAATAGGGTGGGTTAGAATCCACAACGATTACTTTTTTAAAAAGTAATGTTGATATGACTGCACATATTTTTTTTATAATTTATCTATAATCACTTCAATTTAGAAATAAATATACATGCTGCAAGCAGAAAATTAAATACTCACAGCCAATTAACATGACACATATGGAGAAGATCTTCTCTGAGTTGGTGTTTGGGGACACATTTCCAAAGCCCACACTTGTGAGGCTGCTGAAAGTGAAGTAAAGTGCTGTGACATACTTGTCCTTGATCGAGGGCCCAGAATTAGGATCGCTGTAGTTGTATCTCTTTCCGATGGATAGGGCCAGATTGTCGAGCCAGCCAATCTTGTGCTGCAGGTAGGGCTTCTCCACGTTGCCAATTGCGTACCATATACAGGCCAACCAGTGGGCAATTAGGGCAAAGATGCACATGAGCAACATCAGGACTGCAGCTCCGTACTCAGAGTAGCGGTCCAGCTTCCTGGCAACACGTACCAATCGTAAGAGTCTCGCTGTCTTCAACAGGCCAATCAGAGTGGTGGTCTGAACAAAATGTACAATAAGGGACTTTATCAGTATTTGTGTTAGAGGTTTGATTGATATAGTCAAAACAAACATTATCAGACTGGATATTGTTGATCCATAGAGAAAGACTGATGCAAATGATGACATGGTATAAGATATGAGGGTCAGTGCACCTTCAGCTGTGGTGGTAGAGCTAGATATCTGCACGACTGCACAGACAGAAAACAAGCAAAGGAGCCTTTAATGACTAGAGAACGATGCATGGGTGGTTGGGATAAACTTGAAGTCTGTTGGTTATATAACTGGCATAGAGGCATGGTAGGGTCAGCAGTTTTGGTAAAAATCTGGCAAAATGGGCTAAAATGTAGCCAAAATATGATAACATAGATTTAACCATAAGTAATGCATAGATACTTGGAAAAAGTTATTTTTTGCTGTTTGTATTGGCTTAATAAAAACCTACGCATCATCACAGCTGTGTTTTATGACTGAATGAGAGGAAACTTCCTTCAACATTTTCATCATAAAATAAATAAACTAATAAATAGATTAAAAAAAGACATTTTAGATATTTTCTGGTAAGTCACTGAGGTTACACTTAGCTGATAAAATAGTTTTTTATGTAACTTCAGGAAGAGAAAAATATCAGAAAATTGGAAAATAAACACTTTTACTTCAGTGCTATAAATACATGTAACTAATGAAATGCCATATTTCTGCTCAAGCCTTCCATTCATACATCTATTTAAAGTTTACATCATAAAAGTCATGATTTAGCTGTTGGTAACACTCTTCCAATGTGTACCTCCACCAAACACACCTAGAAATTCATATTATAAATAATATTACAATTTAGCTATAAATAGTAGCAATTTTAGTAGAAGCAGTATTTTGGTTTATAATAAATGAATGAAGATCATTTTAGTACTGCTGTACTGTGAAACCATTTAAATGTTTTATTATCATTCTGTTAGAGTTTCATACTAGCCCACACTGTAAAAAAATCATAGCCTCAAAAAGTTGTTTCAATCTATCTTTATAATTTCACTCAACTTGCCTAGTTAAGTTTTGCTTGTTAAACTTGCTTTTTTGTGTTTTGATCAGAAAAACTTAAATTTATGAGTTATTCTGACAAATTGTTACATTTTTCTCATTCAGTCAACTTAAATTTGCAAGTTATAGATTTTTTTTTAAATCTGTGAAATTTGGCAGGTTTGGAGGAGTAGGATTATTGGTGATACCATATAAGTAAAATATTTATATATATATAAATATAATATATATATATATATATATATTATATATTATATATATTGTATGTATGTTCAACAAGGGACTGCATGGTGGCGCAGTTGGTTAGCACTGTTACCTCGCATCAAGGAGGTTGTGGGTTCGCGTCCCGGCACTGCAGCCTCTCTGCGTGGAGTTTGCATGTGTTCTCGTGTGTTCTCTCCAGGTACTCCGGTTTCCTCCCATAGACCAAAAACATGACTGTCTGGCTAATTGATTTAGTAATTTGTCCTTGTGTGAGTGGGTGTGTGGCTGATTGTTCGTCTCTGTGTGGCCCTGCAATGAACTGGCGACCCATCCAGGGTGTCCCCCACCTCTCACCCCCTGACCCCTGGAGATAGGCACCAGCTCCCCCACGACCCCCTGTGGAGGATGAAGTGGTTACAGAAAATGGACGGGGGGATGTTGAACAAGATAAACTGATTTTTTGATTTTTTTAAATGGCTAAGCTAACAGGATTTGTTGTTTCAACTAACAATTTTAAGTTAAAACAATGTATGGTTATAATTTATGATATTTGTACAACTTGACATTTAGAGTTGAAAGAAAGTGTTTGTTTAAGTTGAATTGAATCAAAATTTTAAGGCAGCCGGTGAACTTTCGTTTCTAAGTTGAACTGACTTACTTTTTTTAACAGTGCATGTTTCATACATAATGAAAAATACTTTCAGAAGCCATTTTTAAAGGCTATACAGTTTTGGCTTGTTTCTAGCACCCTAGTGTCTCTTTTAAATCACTTTCGTAAAAACGTTAGCATTGTTTTTGCTCAGAAACACCTAAATCTAACTGTTGAAATGTCTCCTCAGCCTTCACTGCTTTCTACTGGAGCGGTTCATCACTCATTTTACGACATCAGCTGTGTTCAAGCAAGGAAAGGTCCAAAATTTGCAGGAATCATGAGCTAAAGACACTCTGGTGCTAGCATAACAGCTATCCACATTGGGTTAGCCTAACCATCGCAAGATATGTGACTTTGTGAGACTTCAGAGCACCGGACCGGAGACTCAGAAGTTGCAAATGCGGTATTCTGACTCAAGCAGCAGATGGGGCTGCGTGCGTTTTCATTAACCCTAAAGGGTCATATTAGTATGACTAAAAAAAAAAGATTTAAAAATATGAAAAAGTTACATAGTGTGCCTTTAACTTGCAGACAGCAATACATAAAAAACTTGTCACTGGCTTACTAAAATAAAATAAAAAGAAATAAGAATAAATGGAGCAGTTTGGATTTAAAAGCTCTTTATAGTAATGATATAAAGAATAGTAATATTAGCATATTTCTGGTGATAATCAGCGTGACTTAAATATTACTCCATTCCCTTTTCCTCCTACTGTCAAACCCTGATACAGAAGACCCCTCCTCATGAGGTATACTTTATATTAAAATCACAAACTATACACATTGGGGATTTCCAGTCTCACGTATTGCCACAACAGTGGTTATTTTAAGAAAACACCTGCCTGTCACAATGACATGCCTGCTGTAATGACTGTACAAAAATGTGTTCTATAGAACGTAAGACTTCTCGGCTATTTTTCGTTATGACTCAGTTTGTCGGCTAAAATAAAAACGTCTATTTTCTGCTTTATCTCAACCGTTTACTGAGAACCAAACTGAGTTAAACGTGAGGCGAAAACCTGTACAGTTCAAATGAAAATCAGTTGCACGCTTTACATTTTGTCAGTGTTTAAATGAAAAAAGAGTCTAATGGAAGTTAAATCGAATATAAATAACTCCTAAAAGCATATAATTCTATTAGGTAGCTACATTAGCGACATAATCTCCCTCTTTTCTCTGTTCCTTCCTAATGGGAACAAGATTTACAGGTTCAAACGGGGACAAAGCTTTTAACTTTTTACATCATATTTACATTGTTATTGTTCAAATATTCCTTTCTGTGTAATTCCAGTTTTGCTCAGTGCTTCTGATAACGAACTTCTCATTTTGGCAGGACACTTAAATCTAATTCACTTCAATTTTCTGCCCTAATAAAAAGGTTTGTGCTTGTAGGTCAAGGCTTCTTAGGCTGCTAAATGAAATGAGCCTTGTGAAAACCATCTGCTGCTTTTATTTCATGAATAAGAAGGAAGATGAGTCAAATTTTGCATGATCATAATGGAACTTAAAGGATATTTTCTAGTGATAAAAATAAAAACAAACAGATGTTCTTTTTTGTTTTGATTTGTTGTGATCCAGTGAACTGACTTAGCAGCAGCAGTGATAGAAAAGATGATTTTGGTTTATAATCAGGAGCTTTTCTGATGTAATGGAGTGCCCACAAAGCATGATAAAACCCTGAAGTGGATCCAAAGCCTTAGGGGAAATATCCCGCCACACACGAAAGTAAAAAAAATAAAAATCCGACGGAGCTGGCAGCAAGCCTATCAATAGCAATCTTGCATCTGCATGTAAGCTGCACAGAGCCCTTGTTGGTCTTGTCTTCACCTAAATGCATCATTGATTGCCCTTTGGTAAACCACTAATCCTTCTAAATGGACTTTACAATGAGGGCCATTCAGAAAAAATAAAAATAAAGAAGAAAGACAAAAACATGCAGTTTGAAGTGTTTCTTTCAGAACTGAGAGAAACTCTAAGGAAAGCCCCCTGGGACACGAGTGGTTAATAGACCAAGCATGCCTGGTGTGATGTGAAATAAAAGCTGCAGGGTATAGAAAAAATAAAAAACACAAGATGAAAGACAACAAACCTCATCTGATCCTGAGCCGAAGATAAGAAGGTCAAAAGGAATTGCTGCCACCATGTCGATGAGGAACCAGCCTTTGAAGTAATGAATTGCTATCTTAGCTGGATTGCTAACCACTTCCTCATTATGGTTAACGTAGGTGGTCCTGAAGTTTATGAGGATGTCAATAATAAACATGATGTCCACCATTAAATCCACTACATTAAGAGGGCTGCAGGAGTAGCCACATTCACGCCTCCTCTGCTCCTCCTGGTCGTTGAGGAGAAAAGCAGCGGAGTAAGGGGTGAGGATCGCTGTGTAGATGACCAGCAGCAGGATCAGCCAGTCCCAAACAGCTTTGAAGGGGCTGTAGTGGAGGATTGTGCACTTGTCAATGCGAGGCGTCTGGAGTTTATACTCAGGGAGCACATCAGCTCCAAGTGACAGAACCTGGACAAGAGGGGGAAAAATGCAAATAATGTTCAGCTTTTGTTATTTTTGTTCTTCCATGCATCAGAAACAAGTATTTTGATTATTTTTTTCCTTACTTCTGTAAACAAAAGGTAGCTTTAATTGAGTCAAATGAATAGGCTCTGGCTGGATAGTAAATTATTTAATGAGCTCAGGAATGCCAAGGCTGTCCCCTGTTGTTGGCTTAATGATCTATGGCCAGCAAAAGAATGGACTCTCTAAAGACAGAAAGTAGTGCAGGAGCAAGGATGAGGCCAATGGGTCTTTCTATTCTTCTCAGCACTTTCCCCTAACTTCGACACATGAATTATAGATTTTGCCATGCCAGCAGTCCGGAAGCAGATGCAGCGTTCATATGTCAGCAGTGTCTCCAAACTTCAAGTCAAACTCTGCAGGGAGGAAGAGCATTTACCCAAGATGAGGGGTCTTCATTTATAAATGAGGAAGCTGCTGTATGTTGAATGAAGTTTGAATATAAGATTTCTGGCCTCCTTCTTGCTTGGCTGTTGCTGACATTGTAAGGAAATAAAAACTAGGGCACTTGTAAATTAGCATCAATATTTTTCTAATTAATACATATTTTACATATCTGATTATTTATGGTGGAAAATTGTAAATTTTTGTCTTTTTTTAAAGAAATTAAGAGAAAAATAGGATTCTGTTTTCAGAAAATTTAGTTGTTTTTTTTAAATTAAGAACTGACTCCCAGAAACTCCCCGCTTAATATCCGGTCTTTAAAATAGTAAATAGCTCACTTTATCCTGTAACTGAGTCTCATAATGAATGCCTAGCTGGTAACCCAAACTTGTTGTTGCCAATCTTCTCTATCAGGTGTAATTGCAGCTCATTCATCTCCTTCATACGGGTCAGTAGGTACACTTTACTCCAACAAGCCACAAACCTCCTTTCACTATCTTGTTTTTGTTGGCAGAATTTCCCCAAAGCATGACTTTATTATTTATCGCTGTAACAAAAAAAACAAAAAAAAAACGTTTCTTTTAAGTTATTCTTCAGGATTTATGAGTGTTTGTGCTGCAAAAGTGAGTTTGTTTGCAATATCCAAGGAAGTAACGTGTTTCAAATGCCAAAACAACCAGCTTGTTTATTTGACAAATGCTTGAACTTTTCTTACATGCAGGTTGTAGCGTTTCAGAAATATTTAATGAATTTAAAAAATAGACCAGTGGTAGTCCAGTCCTGTCCCTGAGGAGGTCTGTCCTGCATGTTTCAGTTGTTTTTCTCCTTTTGTTCCAACATATTGCTTTTCTTCATCCTCAGGTGATGTAATAAGTGTAGAAAAATGTCCCTTTTCCATGTTCATTTTGATTTGATTTATTTATTTGAATGGGACAAAGCATATTAATGAACGTACATGATGTAAATACACCAGAATTTGCAAAAAGCTAGTTTCCATTCGTAGTCCCATATGCTGTACATAAAACAAAACATTAGATGATGAGAATGAGATAATGCCATAAAGAACATGGTTAAGACATAAGGCATAAACAACTAAATTACAATAATAAAACAATTATATAATAATTATATAATAATAAAACAATTATATAAAAACCCTCATATAAACTTCCTTTAAACCCTAGGCCTTTTTCTTAGAGATTTGATCAAAAATGACATGCCCAAAATGAATTGAATATATCTCAAGAACTACAAGGTTTATTTGAATGGTTTTGGTACCAGAATAAAGGTAACACTCCAGAGAATACTCCAAATGTCTAAAAATCAACACTTGTCTTTCTGACTGCAATTAAATAATATTGGCACACACCAAAAAATTAAAAAAATGTATTTCCGCCTTAAAAAAAATCACTTTGCAATGTTATTATTCCCTTGAAAATATTCAGTTGCAATCCAAAACATCTAGCAATCCAAAGAACAACATCTTACCCTTTGCTGAGCCAAAATTAATTCCAACAAAGTAAAATACAGATGATTTAGAGAGGTATTAGTTGATAAAGATCCAGGCGAACCTTGTAATTTAGCCATTTTGGCACATGTGGGCCATTACAAATTTCTCAGTTTTTTTTCTTATTTTTCCCACTTATATTTCACCATAGATAGTAGTTCCATCTAAAAAAAATTGTTTTTGAGGATTTTTAGGAAAATCAACAAAATGGCTATTTACCCATTCAAGAAAAAAAGAGGTAGGACCAGGTTTATATTTGTGACTTGAGGAAATCCGCCTCAATTTCCATATTTTTTGCCAGCTATCTCAGTGAATTTTGCATGTAGGGTGATGATACACATATTGTTGGAAAGAGCAGAGTTTGGGCTTTAATTTAAACAGTGGGTTGTGTGGATAGGATTATGATGAATTGTTACTTTTGTGTGTTTTTCTTGGTGTGTTAATTTAGCGTCTTTTTATGGTTTTTCTGTTAAATTGCTTATTATTGGAATTTAATCATGCTGAGGTAGAAAATGTTGTTTTCGTTGTTTAGACGAGATTCTTCCCGTTCAGAGGATATGCATCATGAATATATTAATAAACATTATGCCAGTCTTTGGAAGGAATTTAAACAGGAAGTGGCATGGGTCCCCTAATTAGGGGGATATTACAAATCCATATGTTAAAAGATAAATAAGAAGAAGTAAAAAAAGTCTCGATAAAAGTAGACAGCGATTGCATTGATGACTACTGACCAGTCATGATTTCAGCTGACTTTTAAAAGAATGGAAAGAGGGGCTGTCTCGTGCAGTGAGTGGCAGTTTATTCCACTCACCATCCTTTGATTGCTAAAGTGTTCTGTGTAAATGTTGTTTTCCTACATTCAACCTGGCAGTCCCCCTGCAAGGTTACAGTCCAGAGTGACACCTAGGTATTTATAATCTGTGACTAGCTCCAATTCCTCAGCTTCCAGAAATACTGAAGACCCAGACCATGTTTTTAAACTGCAGTTGATTTTACAGGTTTCTTTGTGAACACCGTTTTGTTTAGTGTTCAGTGTGTTTCTTTATATTGGACTCACCTGTGTGACTTTTTCTGTGACGTTGTGAGTTCTGTCTTTGACCTTTGGCGCTATGATGGGTTTTTCCGACGTTGGGGGAGAATGAGGCTTCTTCTCAGTCGCCTCGGTGAAGTTGAGTGCAATCAGAGGGATTTTGTTGATAGTGCTGTACTTGTTGATGTTTGAATCCGAGGTTGAGCCGAGCAGGCTGGACCTCACGTGGTTGAAAGAACCTAAAGATACAGACGGACAAAGAATTTAAAATAGTAGTCCCAATAAGCATATTTTGATTAATGAATCGTGTAATAAAATACATAAATACAATCTGTTTGTTTAAAATTTGATTTTATTTTGATAAATCTCACCTAAGAAAGAACGTAGGGCAGGACAGTGATAAACTGTGAGACATGGAGCTCCAGATACTTTAGGTCTATTTATAGCATGCAATGATCGTGGTCTCCTATACTCACACAAAACCTCTGACTAATGTGTTCTGGCATCAATGGATAATGCAGGAACCACAGGACATTTTACCATTTTCTTCGCAAATAGAAAATACAGGTCTGCTAATTTACGATGATGTAATCATGATAAGAAAAGTTATGAAAGAAATGTATTAGAGACAAAAAATATCAGTTTTGATGTTTTGAATTTCACATTATTTTGGAGACTTAAGCAGTTTTCATAACGTTTTTATTATTCAGTTGCTATTATCAGCATGACTTCCTGTTTTATTTTGTAAAATTGGTTCTCTTTTCTGTCTTGACCTCCTCCCTTTTCATCACACCTGCTCTGGATCTGTAATCAGCACACCTGTGCCTAATTATCTAATTATTACGTCACTCCTAATCCTTGGTGTTGATTTCATTTGACATTTTTCCAAGTTTAGTTAGTTTAATATTATTTTTGTTCATCTGTCTTTGAAATACTTTGAGTATTCTTCTGTTTTAATACTAGTTTCAAGTACACATGTCTGTTTTTTGGAGCTTTGTCTACTTTTTAATCCTCAACTCCTCGCCGTCCACTGTGTTGCAATAAATTGGTGTCAAACTAGTCTTTGGGGGGTTTCTGCATGTTTTAGATGATTCCCTGCTTCAGCACATCTGATTTAAGTGAACAGGTTTTTAACAAGCTTCTGCAGAACTCGACGACATGCTGAGGTGGTAATTCAGTTCATTTGAATCAGGGGTTGGAGCTGGGAAACCACTAAAACCTGCAGGATAGTGGCCACCGAGGACCAGAGTTTGACACCCCTGCAGTAAAGTGATTCCCAGCATTTTTCACCTAATTAACAGATGAACTCGTGAATTCCCAAAACAACACCTTCTACTGAGTTCAAAGCTTTTATTTAAGTCATTTTGGACCATTCCCTACAACTATACTAACCTTATAATAACCTTATAATTAATGAGGAGTGACAGCCAAGTTCACCAACAATAAAAATGTTCCTTATTCCTTAGATTTAATTACCTGTTAATTTTATTAATGGGACCTCTCAGATTAAGTTATGTCTTTAATTCTAAGCTAGTGTTTCCATATTGCCACCAAACACCCTGAAGTAATAATATCCCTTATTAGGAATCAGTGCTGTATTACATACCTTCAGTGGTTTGCCGATCCCTGAATACGCTTTTGGAATTAGAGCTGTAGCCCTCAATTTCATGGATGGATGAAGCTCTCCTCATGCTGCTGGTGCTACCTCTGGGGAAGGTGTTTGACAGGGAGCTGGAGGACTGGTGGGGCTCTGTCTGGTACAGCTTCTCCCAGGGGACTTTTAGGGATGAGTGGTCAAGTGGTTCAGGGCCGATGCTAGCCTGGGAGGAATGGTGGCTCGAGCCTATGAGGGCGCGCGTGTCATTGGCCTCAGTGGGACTGCAAATGCTCTTGGTGGGTGAGGGGAAGCTCTCCAAGGCCACCGAGTCCTCGTCCTCTTTGGGAGAGTCCACCATCACAGCATCTGGGTCCTCTTGCGGAAGAGATTGCTTGTTGGTGTTCATTAGGCTCAAAGCTGCCTGACGGAAGCGAAAGAATCTGCTCCTTCCTAATAAAAGAAGAAGAAACAAACCATTAAAACCTGACAAATATATATTTTTAACTAAAATACACCTAAAAACATATAATATCGTTTTTTAGACATATATTGAGGCAGTTTGTGTTTAACTTATACCATATATTATTGAATATGTTCTAGTTGTAAAGTTTGAGCCTTTAATGCTGTTAAAAATTCTCCAGTAAAACTGACTTCCTGGTATATTAGATTAGTGATTTAAACCTTAAGATTTCTTAAATCTCCTCCACTAAACAAAGAGATATAAGAAAAAAGCAGCTTAAAAAGCTTTCCACCAACTTCCAATGCTCATAGCAGATGTCTGCTAATAATTTCAAACATATTAGGTGTACTTTGAAGTAGTTCCTTGTGCTTTTTAAAAAGTTTTGATTAATTTATTATAAATGTCTTTGTTACTTACAGGTAAACAAGCCATAAAACCCATTATAACCTTTTAAGACTGGGTGCAAGTAAACCCACTCACTCGTGAATTCATCCCTCAGCATTACATAATAACATCACTGCCATCTGTTTCTAAGGCCTGAACAAATGTGCTGATATCACAACTGTTTACAATAGAGACAAGAAACTACACAAGTCTGCTGGAGAATAGGAGTCAAGAGTGCAAGGAAATAGTGAAAATCATATGTCTTTACAGCATTAATCTTAAGACGTTTTAACTCATAAATTCATAATTCTGTCATTAGTGCAAGCACACTGCTTTTCCACTGTTTCCTTAAATGTGTTTATACATATTAATCTATAAAGGTCATTTAACATTAAAGGTCTCATATCTGCCCCAAAGACTATGTATGAGACCCAAAAGGGAGACAATATTTTCAGTTCCTCCTGAGACCCAAGCTGTTTGATGCGCATTATTAATTTAGCTATTTGCAAAACCTCATACATATAAAAAACAATATGTTTTTTTCTTAAATTAAAATAATTTAAAATAAATGTTTAAATATTTCAAATAAAAGTTTGTTCTCTATAAATAATAAGAAAATAAAATATGTTTTCATATGAGGCTGCAGGGTTTTATGAGGTTAAAAGCAAGTAAACCAATAGTAATGTTGTTTGAAAGCAATAAATCTGGAAAAACTAAATCTGCATGTAAAGCATGCAGCTTTAACACAAACTATATCAACTCTCAATCAAGTGTAGCGTAAAATTCACTTTGATTCCTTGTGGTTGCATAAGAGCGGCTCAAAGTCAAAGACAGTGTTGAGGTCGTACTGTAAGTGTGATGCGTGCACGTAATAAAGTCTCTGTCTGTTTGACTCCGCTGATCTAAAGTCACATTAAATGCTCGTCTCTCTTATGTACACAGGTTCTCTTGCTGCAACATCACAGCAAACCAGCAGCTCTGATTAGCAAAATTAGCAACAAACACAGGAGAATGCATGCATGCAAAACACACATATATATATATATATATATATATATATATATATATATATATATATATGTCCATACACATGGTTAAAATTCACATTTACACTCAGCAAGGCAAAAGCTCAAAGCACTGAGATGAAATATAAAGCTGCAATGTCCAAATAAACACTGATATAAGCTAAACTCCCCTCCCAAAAACATAAAGTAGACATAAAAATGTTGCATTTATCTAATTTGAGGGCAAAATTACTTTCAGTTATTCTAACATTTGATAAAAAAGCTGGGAAGTTTTTATTATTACTCACTTTGATCGGACTTTGTTGGGGATGCTGGGCTTATGTTCTCCGTGGAGCGGTCACTTCCCTCTTCCAAAACCAGATCAAAATTCAAGATGAACATTATCACCATGCCTTCTTCATTCTTCACTGGGATCAGGTGGGTAGTACACTGAAAGTCAGAGCCTGAAAGAGACACAGGGGGTCAGTATCAAAAGAAAAGCATGTGAATCAGATTCATGAGACACACTAGAGTCTATTTAATGGGAATAACAGTTTCTCACTTGCTCTGAATGTTTGCTGTTGAAGCCTGGAGGCGCAGCAGGAAAACTTTCTACTCACTTAACTGTAAACAGCCACTCTAGTGAAGCTGTCATCCTCTATAGTCTTACTTTAGATATCCTAAACTAATAGATTTTTGACCACTTATTGAGAAACTACACCCAGATGAAGGCTACTTTTTTCAGAAGTCATGTTGTCAACACCTGTGCATACCCAGCAGGCCTGAGCTATAAAAACAATGCCCGATGGTAAAAGTGTCCCTTTTTTGTCTCTGCAATATGTAGGTCTGTCTGTCATTCAGTCTGGGTTGTTGTCTTGCTCATTTTCAGAGAGGACACACATTACCAGTGTTCCCTGTAATCTCCTCTGGGCTCACAGACACCCTGCCAGCAGCCTTCATTAGCAGCAGACTTGCTGTCTGACTAAATATAACAAGCTCAGTCTGCCTCAACATGCCAGGATTGAGTTGGAAGGACTTCTGCATCCAAACTAACAGAAAGTAATGGCGCGTTGTCGGTTTTGTAATAATATATTATTAATGCGCTCTTAATGGTGCAGAAAGATTGTCTGAATTTAAGAATGAATAGATGTTTACTTAAGATGGGGGAAAATAGTGCAACACGCAGCTGCTTAAGAGGACCAGCAGGTGTGTACTACATCTTGCCTGGTGTCATGGCTGCATTTCATCATGGAGAGGAAGGAAAGTGCTAATGGGGCAGAGCAGCTGTGTGTCCTTCCCCCAGAATATCCCCTTCTATTAAAAAATAAATACATTTTTGCATGCTTTTCTCAGCAATTCCTCTCCTTTAAATTATAATATTGTTATACTGATATGTTTAATAATGAATCCAGAGTACAGTAAAGGATTTTTTTAACAACCAGTGACAAAAATGTATTGTTTTTTCCAGTAAAGCTGCTTTTGGTTGACCCACATTCCCAAACACCTTGATATAGTCATTAAACATTAAGCTAGTTACTTTTCATATGTTTTTTTTAAATTCACAGGTGTTAATACCATTTTTAGTTTATTAAAATGCAGTACAAATTGTTTTCAATTTTGAAGCAGTTGCTGCCAATTAAAACAGAGATCATCTGTCATCCCGGCTTTGTGTTCGGCCAAAATGACCAACTCAGCGGAAATATTTCTGGGCTGGGCTTTACCTTAACAGATTGGGAAACAATAGTTGTGCTTAAAGGCTAAACCACAGGGGTTCCTTCTCATCTGGTCTCCTGCTGAATGTCACCTCTACTAAAACAGAATCAAAGGAACGCTTCCTCTAACTGCATGAGCAAAAAGTGAGATTTCAAATTTAAAGCACAGACAAATCACTAGAATTCCTATTATTTGTGTTAAACATTGAGAATTTAGGTGTATAAAACTGAGTTATGTACGTATATAAGATCTGTGTGCTACAGAAAATACATTATATTTATCTTTTTTTTTTTTTTTACAAACAATCTGAAGGAGTTTTGATGGACAAAATTAGATTAAAATTTGGTTTATTGAAAATTTGCTTCATTTCTAATCATCCTTTTCACAAAAACCTAAATTAGGATTCTGCTATTTAGGCAGAAATGTGTGATGAATGCAAAAATATTTAATACAATTGCTAAACATATTTGCTTTATTTTTTCAGAAGTAGTTAAAGGCAATAATGTCTGACTGACTAACGGTTATAAAACATAAAAGGTGCTGGATTAAAACACACAAGAAAACATGATAAAAGTTATTATATTTAAAGCAGCATACTTATGGTTTGACACTGATTGCACAAAAGTTTAAAATACAATAAAGATATACTGTATAAGCCAAATTTGTACTCATTTTAAAGGCACACTATGCAACTTTTTCATATTTTAAAATCTTTTTCTTGAGACAGTTTGTGCTAATATGACTCTTTACAGGGTTAATGAAAAGTCGTTCAGCCCCATCTGCTGCTTGTATCCAGAATACCGCATTTGCAACTTCTGAGTCTCTGGTCCGGTGCTCTGAAGTCTCACAAAGTCACATATCTCGCAAAGGTTAGGCTAACCCAATGCGGCTAGCTGATATGCTAGCTCCAGAGTGTTGGAGCTCATGATTTCTGCATTTTTTTCCATCTCTCCCTGCTTGTTTTTATGTTTTTACAACAGTGACTTAAAACAAACACTAGGGGGTGCTAAAAACAAGCCAAAACTGCATAAGTATTTGGTGGCTCCAAGTACTTACGAATATGGTTTATTTGATCTTTAAGATTTTTGTCTGCTGATGTGTTGAAGTATTTATTTACTTTTTTTGCATAAAACTATTTAAATTACTCAAGCTTACTTATTTACAACTCCTGACCTTGTAAATATTTAAATGTCATAAATGTGCACAGTTGAACTGCAGATTATTTTAGTTTCAGGTCTTTCCTGAGAGTCACCTCATAACACAATCCCCATCAGCCATCGTCACAGCTGCTAGATATGGTTACCACGCTTGACGATGCAGCAGTTTATATCAGAGAAGGAGCGACGGCCCATTCAGGCCCTGACATTTATATGGTGTTTTCTTTTGAGCCAAGAAATGTCATTTACACCTGCATGAATGAATATATGGCATATTAAGACTAGCTCCCTTTTCATGATGGAAATTTCATTACTCTAGATCTCATTTCCATCATCAATTATTAAAACGTTGCTGCTTAATCAAATGATCATCTGAACTCTACCGCAAAGATATCACACGGGTCAACCGGAGCTGTGGTGACCCATTAAAACATCTTAAAGACACAAAGATGATGTCATAGTTGTGTTCATATTTAGATAACTGAATTCTTTAGATTTTTAAATTAACTTTTTGGGTTTAATATACTGTAGAAGAGAGCTATGTGACATATATTATACTCAAATGCATTTTGCAACACAGTTTAATATTTTTGTAAAAAAAAAAATGCTGTGCAACAAAGGTGGCAGGGTTGACATCATACTCTGATTTTGTGCTGCAATTATCAGAGCACATGCATCATGAAGGTCGTCAAGCAAAAACCTTGCCCCTGTGCTCTGTGATGTCCACTCACTCAGCCAATGGACACATCAAATCGCCTCCCATCGAGCCAAAAGTAGCAGGTCAGTTTGGAAACGGAGCTGCTCACCAGCATGGAATCTCCACTCCATGCTGCTCTTTGGATCACATGATCTCATGTGCACACACTCCTTGCTACTATTCTTTTTTTTATTTCTACAAGCAAGAAAGTAGGTAACATAAATAAAGCACAAGGTGCTTTACAATCACAACAAGTTACACAGAGAACTGACAATAGAAATACAAAAAGAAACAGTGAGTAACTTGCATAGGTGTTTTGAGCTGCTTTGTATAAGAGACCACTGAGTCCACTGATCTGCTCTGTCTCCCTTTGTTTTCAACCTGGTACGCAGCACAACCAGTAGGCTTCACTGGACCTCAGGGATCAGGATGTAAGGATGTAAATGTCACTAATGAATGCTTGTCGATGTAAAGCCCTAAAAAACAGAACCAGGATCTTAAATTGAACTCTGGAATTTACGAGCAGCCAGTGAAGCTGGAAGAGTAGTGGGCTGACATAGGTGTATTTGGAGGGCTTAGTCAGTAGACTAACATAAGCATTCAGAACCAACTGTAACCCATCCAAGGAAGTTTTGTTAAGAGAAGCGCAAGTTGCAGAAGTCCAAACGTGAGGAGTTGAAATAATAACTTCCAGCTCAGAGTGAAAGACAACTCAGCTTAGCAATATTCCTGAGATGATACAAGCAAGAACAAACCAGAGACATGAGCATCCAGAGAAGGAGCGGAGTGAAAGCTTAAACTAAGATTCATAGCAGAAGGTTTGGTAAACATAGCAAGTTGACCCGGAGAATCCCTGACTTTAGGAACAATCATGTCTGGAGCACAGATGAGGATTTCAGTTTTTGGTTCATTCAATTGTAGAAAGTTTCCAGACATCCAGTTTATAAGCATGTCTGCAACAACTGTAGCTTAAACATCTCATGGGCCTTTTAGGAGATATACAATGGGAGCAGAAAGATTAGGAACGTTAGAGCTTCTAACACAGAGCCTTGTGGGACACCATAGGTGATAGGAGATGAAAGAGGACCTATACTTGGAAACAGCCAGAGAAAGAATGCCCAGACAGATATAAGGAAAACCACTCCAGCACCAATCCTGATAGACCTATCAAGTGTCTCAGCCTATCAGGTACGAACTCATAGTTTTTAATACTTTCTCGATTTTGCACCAGACTTTCCAGCAATCTGCTGAGGAATAGATGGCTCACTGCAGGGTTCAGTGATGAGCTTGACTTTTGGCATGCAAGCTGCAAGAAAATGTGCAAGCTAAGGCAAAGAGCAGTTATGGTGTACCTTTACCAAAGATGTCTTAATACTTGCATTTTTCTCTGCACACTCGATGTCTCACTGTAGCTCTTTAGGGTTGCTGCAGGTAAGCTACAATCACAGATCATTATCTAAATTGTAAATTTCCTTGAGATCTGATTAAATCTTAATGTTGTATCACCCACCCCTGTGTGCTGTATCAAAGAAAAACTGCTTTGATTAACATTAGTGATATTTGCTTGAAAGTTTCACTCTCCCATTGTAGCTTTTAAATGCACCCCTGCAACCACCGCCTGGCAGCAAACCTTCACTAATGAAATCTGACGTGTTTGTGTTTGGGGCTATTCTGCTTTAACCAATACAAAACACTACTGGGGCATAGCCTGTCAGGACTAGGGCATTTATGGAGAGGCCAATGCGAACTCACCCTTTGTTTAGAGTCTTTGGGGCTTGTGGCAATATCTCTCCTCAATGAGACCGCTGTGAGCTACAAAGCCTGGCCTAATTTCATCCTCAATCAGTGTCTTCAGATCCATCAGGGGTAACTAGCAGCTCTAGCACAGGCAGTGCTGTGCTTGTGTTTACATCAATCAGTTCAGGATATTCTGCTTTGTATTTTAGCTAATAAAAGTGATGATTGTTCTCAAGAACGTGATGAGATATATACCCCATTATCCTAACCATACACAAACCAGTTTTATTTTGTATAAACTATTTTAAAAAGGCATACAGAAATTGTTTTAATGATGTGACACTGCATTTAGTTTTTTCTTCTTTTTCTGAGTAAAGGAGCAGCTGTCAGTCAGCTGTGTATGATGGCTCAACAAGAAGAAGCCACCTCATCATTTGGCCTCATTTAAAAAAAAACAAGGTTGGCTTTCTGGTAGCAAAAAAACCACAAGCAGCCACAGCTCAGAACAGCCATCTGAAGGTTTGTTAACATGGATAATTAAGTACCATCTGTTTTTCAGGCTTCCAGTAGTACTTCACAAAACATAGAACGATAAAACAAAAATAATTACTCTGCAAAATATGTACTTTTGCTTTATTATTATAATTAAAACAAGCTGTATTAATAACTTTGTAATTGCTAACACATTTCCTAGAGGTCTATGTGCATTAGGGTCAAAGTAACTGCATAAATAGAATTAGATTATTATTATAGCAGCAATGATTGGGAATTAAATGATGGATTTTTCATAACGCTTTCCTTTTTTTGTGAGTCAGATCATCTTGGTTTGGTTTATTCTTGTAATCTGTCTGTTTCCTGCTCCTGTTTCACACCTGGTGCTGATTTCCAGTCATCACACCTGCCATTACTCACTCGTTATCTCCCCTCATTATGTAAACACTTCCTGTTCTTCAGGTGCATCTTTTCAGATCCTAACTTTTCTGTTGCCTGTCCAGCTCCTGTGCATCACAGCTTTTTATTTTTATGTTTTTTTTTACTTGTTTTAGTTGGTTTTGAAATCAACAGCCTTGTTCTTGCTCCACTACCTGCAGACTCCCTGCATTTGGGTTTTTTTATGGCAATTATTTTAGCAGCAGTAAAAACTGTACATTTGTTTTTAAATCAAATTAGATTGCATGATACACTTTTAGCATTTTATTGTATTTTTTTTTAGTTTTGATATCAAGGCTTTAGCTGATTAACTTTTAGAAATCAACCCAAGTTCAGCATGTTAACTACAATTTGATACTTTTGTTTTGAAACCCGATGGTTGATAAAAACTGATGCACGACGCCAACGAAGGCTGATAAAAAATGGATGCACTCTTTTAGAATGAAGTCATCCAAGTGTCCTGCAGCACACCTTGTGTACTCCGTGTCCCCTCACGCCCCATGCCACTAAAGCCTCAGCAGGGGCACGTGGCCCCTCAGTCCCCTTGGTAGGGATATGAAACCCTGCACCCACGCACACCACATGTCCCACATCATTCAGCATGGTTAGCTAAGCTGCTGCTGTTATGTACCCATTATCCATTTAACTTCTCCCTGCTCCATGGTGTCAGCTTCCTTTTGTTAAGACTCATTCAGGTACAAAGTATTATTACACCCTCTGGAATAAGATAGCTTCAAAAAGCCATCAAGGGAAAGCATTTATCTCATTGATTATGTATCCTCGCCGGAGGAAGAGTGCATGTGTGGTTATCTCTCACAACCTGCCTTGCTTGTTCACAGAGAGGGGAACACATGAATCAAAAGAAAGCGAAAGGTTTCTGCTGTGCATCTGCAGTTGCCATTGTGCCATTACTTTTCATTTCCAAGCATCGTACATATAAGCAGCTTAACTTTTTTTTTTTGCTTTTTCACTGAGAAAAAAAAAAGAAGAAAAAAAGCCAAAGCTTTGTTGCTCCTGATGTCACCCGGCTTCATCATCAAATCCAAATCTCACTTTTAAGATTTCCCACTGTATTGCTGGGAGATGGGGAAACAACCCTGATTATGTCACCTTTAAGTTCCTCTAAAACCTAGATTTTAAACTAGATCATGATCAAATAAAACTTATATTTCGAAAATCTCCTGAATGTTAAACAATAAGAAGAAACATGTTTGAGCTAAGGCTGGTTTTATTCTATGAAAAAACATGAACGGCTTTAATGCAAAGGATTAGCTGATTTGCATTAGAACTGATTATGGAAAATACAGTCAGACAAAGAGGCCTAAAACACATGCACTTTTCACCCATAAACCTCGATTTGTAGTCAGTTTTAAATCAATAGATCTATTTCTCTCAAGGATGGCATGAATCTTTCATTCCCACACAGTTCTGGGAACGCAGGAATCGGGTCCTTCATACCAGTTTAATGCATTTACTCTGTAAGCTGCTCATTCCCAGTCACTGCACAGTCAGCTCTGACATCTTTATTCATGAGCACACTGTAAATTCCTCTGAGGAGTATTACGATTTGTGTCTCGAAGCTGCGATGCACACCAGGGAGGACTGTCATGTCATGAGACGAGAAAGCGATGATAATGTCAGACGATTCAGTAGCTCTCATCCTCCGTTCTTCAAAGATTTCAGGCACACGACAGAAATAAAGTTGCTGAAAGATCCGTCACCGTATCGTAAACCACTGTCCTTAAAAACACCCACAAGTGTGCTGAATAATTGTCTCACAGATTTCTCTTTTTAAGAAATTTACTAGCTGCCATTTTGGTTTGATTTGGAAAAAAAAAGTTGAGACGGATGGCTGCTGATGGTGGATTAAACATGCATTCGTGGCCCAGAATCCAGTCAAACTCTCAATTAAAAATTTAAACCCTGGCTCCTTATGATTAAATATGTCTTCTATCTTCCTGTTTGGACTTATTCATTACAGTGAATGCACAAAGAAAAGAACACCAGTTCAAAGCAACAGTATTGCACCAAAAAACTAAAAATTTGCACCAAAAAAGAGAGAAAATTGCATTTTTTTTGCAGCTGCTCCACAGGAGGAGTGACATCAGATTTTCTATGTGCAGATATGTCAAACTAACCATAAAATGCTTGCTGGGAGGTGGTCAGCCTTTGGATTTATGCCACTGAGTGGAAACATTGAATTAATTCTCTGTGATTTAGGATTGCTTTATCTGCTGTACATCCTTCATAACCGGACTGGGGTTTGATGAATATGAATGAAAAATGTGCCAGGTCAAAACTGGGAAAAGGCACTAAAATAAGAGCAATTAGTCCACCAAAAACCCTCAAGCAAACCATTAATAATAAAAAAATAGATAGCTTAACTTCTAGGTGTTTTCATATATTTAAAATATGTATAGCAAAATAATGGTTTTGTCACTGCAAATGTTTAGAAATACTTTGGTCTGAAAGTCCACCTGCACACAATCTTGGTGTTTTTAAAGCATCGAGTGAGTAAGTATAACAAAATGCTTAAGATGGATGTATTTTTATTTTTAGTCATTTACATTGAGGGACTTAAAACTGCTACTGCAGCCGGCCACTAGGGGGCATTTCTGTTTTTCTTCTGCATGACATTCTTCTATTTATTCATTATATGTTAATGCTTTGTGCAGACGTTTATAGGGGGGAATGGCTGCACTTCTCTCAGTGTTTTAACATCTTAAAATATTTCTGTTGTGTAATTTCAGATTCCATTCTAGAGACGATTAAGTTGGTTAAGGTTTAGTCCAGAGCTGTCTTCTTCTAGTGGTTTTCATGGAGAATAAACTAGTAACAAAAACTGAGGGAGAGTTTTGAAACAATCACGTGTAACTTTTAGGTTTTTTACAAACCAAAATAGAATTGGCCAACTGGCTGACCAAAAGTCTTTAAGAGGGGAGAGCATGAAGTCACGATGGCTGTGTCCATCTGGTCTGAAAGTCTGTTGCCTTCATCTGTCCATCAAATTATAAAGCTGTCAAAATATTTAACCTCTGTATTATGTTTTCTATTAATGACATATTCCAAGAAAAGAAACCTAAAAAAGTGAGAGTTATTTCAACTGTCAGAAAAAAAATTGGTTCTTTGCACACAAATAACTAATTCAAATTTTCTAAAAGTAAAATATATAATATTAGACTAATGCTTTAATTGATTAATCACGACTTGAGCTGCACTATATATCATCACTGCAATATCAATGTGCACAATATCAATATTGCAAACAACTGCAAAACGTAATATTCTATTATTATTCCTAGAACCATGCATTTTTCTGCTTTTAATAACATATTTGCACAATATGATGGACTCTCACTGCTTTTAATGACCACGGCTGGTTTAATTGCAGAAATGCAGAAATCTTAAAACACATGCACAGTGTTGTGAGCACCGGGATGATCAAAGAACGAGAAGTGAAGGAAATGTGGATTTATGGCCTAAAATGAGTTTTTAATCACTCATAAGACTGTGGAATATAGGTGCAAAGTTCCAGTATTTTGATTCCTCAATTCTCACTTTTCTGATGTGTGAGGAGGATAAGAGTTAAATCCTTCCTTCCCCACAGCGCTAACACAAGTTATTTTAGAGCTGAATGCCCTCACTGTTTTTCTCTGTCAGGAGGTAACTGACTCTGGATTGTTAGTAAGTATTTGTCACACCAGATCATGAAGTGGATACAGAGATGGGCTGCAGCAGTGCAGTAAAGGCACCTCTTGTTGTCAGGCTGTTTCAGCAGGTCAGTTACTCACCATCCTTCCTGTAGTAAGTGATCTCCACCTTGCGCTCCTCAGAACCAAGCACAGCTTGAGCCAGCTGGTTGATCGCCTCTTTGTCAGTAAGTTCCCCATGGAGGAAGTCACAGGTGCAAGGCTTCTGCATGATGTCTGGTCTGGAGAAGCCTGTCATCTCACAGAAGCTATCGTTGCAGTAAATAATAGCACAGTTCTCCACTCTGGCATTGGCTATCACAAATTTCCGGTCTGTATATATTTAAAAAGAAGAAGAAGAATGAATGTGTGAGGTTTCTGGAGATGTATTTGTTATTAAACTATTAAATAATAATAGCTAATGAACATGAATACACATTTTTTTGTTTTTTAAATAATAATAATCCATCTTATGTGAATTGAGAGTGAGTTAAACACGCACTTATTGACTTTTCCTCTTTATCTCAGTGATAATCTGCCCAAACACCTTATTTCCAGGCAGCATGAGAATACTTACTCTGACCCTCGAATTTCCGAATAATTAATCCCAGGAACGTGTTTTGTGGCGCAACGTGACCTCTCCTTACAGGCATGTTTAGACACAGATAATTCCGCGACCTCCAGTAAAAAAAAAAAAAAAAAAAAAGCGCCTTTACAAGTAAATCCCGAAGTTGCAGATGTTGACTGGTTGCGATGCTTCCTTTAAACGCATGCTCGAAGCGCGGACTCCTTTCACTTTTTTAAAAAAAGACAAAAAACACCTTCCTCTACTTCACCCAGGAGTTGTTTTTTAATCCTGCTCGTGTCCCCAAGCAGGTGAAAGCCCCCCTCACCGAAGCGCGCGGAGTCGGGGAGGATGTGCTGAGTTGGATTCGGAGCATTTCGTGCTGAGGATGCGTGCGCTCCGCTCCTGACGTCCTCTTGTTGTGGCGCGCTTGGCGCTGACTCTGGACGCTGGTTAATGTGCCAGGAGGAGGGACGTGGATCCCACTGGGGTTAGAGTTCGCTCTCCTGCCACAGCAGCTCCATATTATTAATGAAAGATGAAAGATGCGTGTGAAAAACGAGTTTTCATTCTTAAAACACTTTATAACAGGATAAAGTCAGGGTTGTTATTTCAGCGCACTGAGGAAACAAAGGGCATTAACATTTAATATTAACAAGTGAATTATTAAAGTGTGCAGATTACATAATTGAAGGTGGCCACATTAATGCTGCAGAAAATTATTAGAATATATGCTGCTAATTACATCTCCTATATGTTTAGGAGCAGTGCTGCATTGTGGGAGATTTGCCTCCTTGAGCAGCTCACAAATTTGCATAACTCATTAGACTTACATTTCGTAACACAGCCATAAAAAAACATCATTTTATGGTTTCACAATTTGGGAGTTGACTCCAGAGACTGCAGGAGTAGATTATGAGGTGTCCATGCCTGCAGTGGGTAATTTCTCAGGCTGCACAAACTCACTGTACTCGTGCAAAAGCACATTAAATTCTGTTTATGTGTCTTATGTAACACCAGCAATTCTTGCAAAAGGAAGGAACTGATTTAGCTGGGAAAATATGCAGCGTTGCTTGACTTGTGAAACATCCACTCTTTAAAAACTTGAGACAAAAATTCTTGTTGAGGCATCCTACATGGTTAAAATCACTTCCATTCCACACAAAAAAGCAGGAAACACCTGAAGACTCTTAGAATTTTGTTCACTTTCTGTTATTTTCAGATGAGCTTTATATAATTTTGGATATAAGATAAGAAATATTCATGTAAAGTACCTAGAAAAATCTTAATATAGTGCTTTTTATGTTATTTAGTCTCATATGTTATGATTTTATCTGAAATTTGACTGCGAACAGCTTCATAAAGTCGCTGTCCATGGTGCTGAACAAGATTGAAAATTTGTTCTACTCATAAAACTGCTTATTTTTGATGCATTTATGACGACTAATAAAAAAGTTTTAATATGTTAAAGTTTTTAATAAGGGTCTCATTACTGAGAAGGGATTTTCTCTGTCCGTGGTGCTGAAGTCTCAGTAGCAGTCTCTGTATTCCCTTGTGTTTGTGAGAAGGGATTTACTTCAATAAAGTGTAATTGCATTCTTGAAGCATCTCACTCTCAGATGCACACACACACACACACACACACACACAGAGCTCATGCTTTCCCTTCTGATTTTCATGAATGGATGGATGAAAAGCAATGGGCTGCTTTGCATGCGTTCATTCAAGTGCATCTAATCTCTGCAGACTGTGGCCATGTGGTGAACAAATGAAAATGTATGCATAATATAAAGCCTCACTTACAGTCTCCAAACATCTGGCCCAGTATTTTCTTAAGCCCATCAAACATCTGGCCAATTGAGAGTGAGATTGCACAATTAATGCACATAAATACAACATCCAGATTTCATTAATACTTAATAAAAATCTGTCCCATTGCGCCTCTCTCAAATAAATCAAAATCTCACACGTTTGATGCTCATTAATGAAACTGCCGTTGCACACCAACACTAAAGTTCTTTTAGCTTGTTCTGACAGATTCCTGTGCCGTGGGCGGTGCGATGGGTAAGATAGGGTCAACATGTACCTCCTCTTAGTCCACAACCAAATCCGACCACCAATCCCTAATAAACAGGCTCCCTCCTCAGGGTCTGGAAGCGGTTTAGGAAAGGATTAAACTCACTCTGGGCCAGCCCTCTCTTATAACAGTCTGGGTGGAGGGGTGTGTGTGTGTGTGTGTGTGTGTGTGTGTGGGAGGTGCGCACATCAAATCAAAATCTCTTCAAACAAGCAGCAACACTGTAAACAAAAACACTAAAAGCTAAAAAAAAAGTCCGCTCAGCCCCTTTTAAAGCCACCGCCTTCTTTATTAGTGCTGCTAACTGTTTATTCTGTCATCAGTAGCTGTGCTGATGGCAACAGCAGCAGCAGAAGAGATATTTATTTTAAGCGAATAAACAAAAATCTGGTTCTTTAATAAAATCCACCTCCTTCCTACAGTTGCACTGCACTGTGAAATGAGTTTTAAACGACTGCTTGGAAAGCGTTTGTGTCTTTGCAAATAACAGACAAAATGGGATCTTCTCAGGTCACGGTGCTTCTTTCTTTCTTTCTTTCTTTCTTTCCTTCTTTTTTAAATCAAGTCACAGCCAGTCTGCAGCTGCAAGTAGTAAAAGCAAATAGTGGAGAGGTTCAATGCACAAATGGGAAGCGATGTTCCCATGCTGTGATGAGCGCCTCAAATTAGTTTACAACTACTTTAGTATCATTGTATCACTACAAAGTACTTGGATTATGCTTAATCTTAATCTTAGCCTGTTGGTTTGTTTGCTGTCTTATGTGGGAGTCATTGGGTAAAGTTGGTTAGGCGTGTATGCGTTTGCAGATGTTAGGAAAGGAGTGAACTTTAGCGACACGTCTGATTTTTCCATCTTGAAGGGGAACAAGTCAGCTAAATTTTCTGAAAGTGGGTGAATAAGAATAATGACTGTTCTGTTGAGTTTTATTAGTGGAGCTTTCAACAGAGAGGACAGTCCTTTAATGAAAAGAGAGCACCCTCAATTAACCTCTGGATCTGAAAGCGTTCATCATTTGACCGACGGTGAACGTCCACCTGCTCAGGCAGAGATTACTGGTTCACATCTGGACTTCCTTGTAGAAACATAGAAAGATGATTTCTGCAAAAAACAAAAAACAAAACAAACAAAAAAACAAAACAAAACAACAGATATAATTCACCTTATATTTAAAGTGTCTTGACATGCTTGATTAAATTATATAATATCTTTCGGTTTTATGGATTAAAAGGATTTTATTATGGATGCTGTGCGGTGTTGTTTTGAAAATCGTTCTGCCATTCATTCATTCAGTCTGTCATTCATTCATCGCACATAATCTCTGGGAATCTAGAGCAATCTGCAAAACAGCAGCCGCCACCGCAGCATGAACCGTCCATCGCCTAATCCAGGTCTCACGACAGAAGTGCTCTCGCTCCCCTCTCTTTCTCTCTCTATCGCTCCCTTCTTCTTGTGCTGCTGCTGCTGCTGCTGCTGTCACCCATACACTCTCACCCGTGGAGCACAGTCGCAGGGCTTACTCATGGTTCGTATACACCATTACATTCCCCCATCTCTGAGAATAATCCACTGCTGCAAAACGTTGTTTCCTCTGCTGCTGTGCCTTAGCCCATATACCACCGCACACATTCAGCACCATCTGCTGCCAATGAGGAAAAAAAAGGCCACCCTGCACTTGTGGCTTAGTGTGAGACTTAACAATATCATTTAATCTGCCAGAGGTCAGCGCTCTCTCTCTCTCCCTTTGGCCCTGTTGCAAATGTTCTACTTGTCACACAGCCTGGGAAATGGACTTTGACAAATGGTTTCTCTAAATAACATCAAAGCAAGAAACTATAGAAGTTTACTCCTGGCGTTACCCTGTGAGCTGAACCATCTTAGATCCCGTATTAGTTTGCAGAGTCAGAAATATAGCAGCATCTGTGCTTAGTGTCGTCGATGCTCAGCCCTGTGTGGGTGCAGCTGCAGTCTCTAGGCACATTGGCCATATGTTGCCACCCGCAAAGAGGCTACAAAGTCATCTGACAGTGAACCACTGCCTGCATGCGTTGCCATTTGCTTTTATCCAGACTGTGACTGCTGATTCATCACGAGGCCTGACATCATCTGTAGGTCAGCCATCCACTGTTGTTCATCTGACAGGCAGCATAGAGATATGGATAATAAAAACTTGAGCAAATTAGGTTCTGTACACATAAAACCAATATGGAAAAATGAAATAAAGTCTACTTTATATCAGTTTTAAAACAGTAGTTGTTTCTGGAGTTTTGATGTTTTTCCTAATTCCGTTCCTCTAATAAATATAACAAAAAGAAAACACTATGAATAAACAGAAGCAGCTGATTATGTTTATTGTTTAAACTCTGTAGCTGCTAAAAGCAGTAAAAAAGAGCTAATATGAACATAAGGGGTGGTGATGAAGGAGGTTTTTGAAGTGCATCCTAAAAGCCTGTTTAGGAATTATTAGAGAACAACTCTCCTTGCATCCAGCTGCAGCGTAGCAACAGGAGACACAAAGCAGCTGTTTATTTTCTGCCTAATGATTAATATGCACCCAAATTGAAGGGATTCATAACAATGTTTTTCTCCCTCAGCACCGGATTTTAATTGGCAACATTTTAATTATTCATGAAGGTAAATTGCTTCTTAGCAGGGATACGGTCAGTAATGGTGGCCTTTTCATGTCACCAGGCATTAGACTTATCCAGAATAAATGATCTTTGTCCCTTTTATTGTGTTTGTTGTTGAACCTTGGGGATGCGTTTGGAACAAAGACATTCCCTGATGATGGTTATGAAAGGCTTTATATATTTTTGGTAGGACAAATGACTGATATTGATGTCAGATATCAAATTATCTTTGTTGACATTTTTAATAATCTACAGAAAATCAATTTGATTGCTAATGCTCCCATGTTAAATTTGTGAAATTAAAAATGGGCGTCTTTAATTTTGACCAAAAGGACATGAACTTGAATTGAATTAGTAAAAAAAAAAAAGGTCAGTTGTAGCATTTTTTTAACCAAAAAGTTGCAATATTTGCATGAAATTTATTATAATTATTTGACCAAAAATGTAAATAACTTTTCTATCATTTCAGTACCAGAATGACCTAAAATGGTATGAGTTTTGGGCAGCATGCTGTCATTGTTGATAGCACTGTTCCCTTGCAGTGTGTAGGTCACACACTCTAAAAAATAAAACCATCATTTACTTAAATTTTTTTGGTGTAACATTTTACACTCAAGAATTTTGAGTAGATTGGAGACAAATATATTAAGTAAAAGCCAACTTTATCAATATAATTGTCTCCAATCTACTCAAAATTCTTGAGTGTAAAATGTTGCACCAAAAAACATTTAAGTAAATGATGGTTTTACTTTTTAGAGTGCAGGTTCAATTCCCATCTGCAGACTTTCTGCATATTTATGTCTTGTTTGTCTCATATTTCATATTTTGGTCTTTTCTTCTTACCTAACGCTTAAAAAGAAGACATCACAATGTGATTATAACTGTAGAATGACATTTTCTTCTTAATATTTATTTTAATTTTAAACAATATTGAGTAGGAAAGATGGTTGTAATGGTTTCATACCAGATTTGGCACAACTCTCTCAGACCAGATTAATTCTTTCCCTTCCAGTTCTAAAATGGTTCTTTAGTTTTGTCCCACCGTCTCAGAATAGAAGTCTAAAGTGACAGTTTGTTAACTGCACGCCAATAGGTTGCACTCAAACTGTAACGAGTCACATTCAATTTGACAACTGACTGATTTACGGCAAATCTGTAGGCTTTCTTGCGTTATTTAACATTGTCTCAGTTTTGCACCTCTAACTTTAAAAATCCTGTTTGAAACTCCAACGTTAGCAGTGCATTTTTAATAGGACACCCTGACAGCATCCTTACTCTGTCTAAAGGAGAGACCTGCTCGACAAATGTCAGCAAAATGTAGAAACGCGCTAACCGTTGCCAACCTCTTGTCAGGTTTTAGATGGAGCACTTCATTACCAAGTTGTAAAATTGCTGGCAGAGCTTTATGGGAGTGATTACCTCTTTTTTTTTATTGTGGCCATCCCCTGTCTGATCAACGGTTACCATGGAAACTGACGTGCCCCTGTAGATTGCCCCGCTTCCCCTGGCAGCACTTTTCATACTTTAGTTCTCACAAATGGTTCAAAAAATGTTTTCGTCACAAATGATTTCTGCAAAACGTGGCTTAAACTTTTAACGTATCAGATGAGCTTGCTAACGAGGATTAAAAATAAACCGAACTATTATTACAAAACGTCACCCTTAATAGAGTGAAGGTGGTCCATTACGCTTAAGAAAAGTCCTGCGCTGTCTGCTTGGCACAAGCACACATGAGGGATTCTTGTTACGAGTAGCCTGGCTCATTGCTCTCTCTCTCTCTCTGGAGGGCAGCCAATAAAGAAAGTCCTTCTGCGAACTAACTGACAGTGATGTTGTCATGCATCACATAAGATAGCCCTCCCCTCCACACACACACACACACACATACACATGTTACAGAAATAGTCTATACTATACTGAAGACAGCTATAGCTGTCTACTCATTCAGCGAGAACATAAGCCTCCCTCCACAGCAGCAAAGGATGGTTTTACATGTGACTATCTTGTTAATTGGCTACTTTTTAAAGGTGAAAAGTCCATTTTCTAACCAGCCACCTAAGCGTTTTTCTCACCATCACTCAGTGGAGTGGAGCAAATGCAATTTTCTGAATGCAATAAAAATAGAGCTTTATCTATCCAAGGATAACTCAGAGATTTATATATATTAAAGACAAGCAAGTTATTGTCAGATTATATTTTTTTCATTGAAATCATCTGTAAAAACAAGAGGCTGCTCAGCTCATTTAGCACAAAACATTTCTTAAAATGTGCATTTTATTATTTATTCAATTATTTTTGAACAGCTATGATTATATTTTAAGCTATTCATATCCTAATGCTTAAAGTCACAACCCTGGGAAAATGTCCTTTAAATTGCATTTCAGGACAGTTTTTCAGCACATTCATTAAACACATCAGTGGGGAAATTTGTAAAAAAACAAAAAAACAAAAAACTATCTATCTAGCCTTACATTTTGTTGGTAAAGAAAAAAACAGTGATTCTGTAGAATAACAGAAATATCAGTTCATGTAAATGCAGGAATGCTACTATAAATAGACACATATCTTTCTGGCCGTTACCTCGAGCTGCACTGCTGCTTCCTATGTGATCCGTCTGACACACCTCATGGCGTTGTGCATCCAGCATTACCCTCTCTGGACAGTATGTGTGTCATATTTGTGTTGCAGCCTGTTTTACTCTGTAGCTGTCTTGTTTGTCTGCAGCCCCTCCACCCTGACATCCACCTGTAGGCTCCAGGACACCTCGATGTCAAACATTAATTATGATCTGCATCTTAGGGTTTGACTGGAAGGTTTCTAAACTGAGCAGGTTTGACTGGTGTTTATTAAGGTTTTAGTAAAGAAATCGCAGAAAACCAGAAAGATGTTCAGTAGCATCACAAAATTAGAATTTTCTTTCTATTAATGCTTGCTCTAGTTTATTTTTCTACTGAAATATATTAGCTTTAGAGAGATTTTTGCACTTGTAAGTAGGAGATTGTTATGTTTACAAACTGTTTTGTCAGGAAAGACAAGTCTCACCTTCTACATTTGCAGCATAACAGCTCTGTGCTGACATCATGTGGTCAAAAGAACATGTTACATCCTTTACACTTCTAATGGAAAGTTTCAGATTTCCATATCACAGTTGAAACAATAAAATCAGTTAGTAACTTAATATTATTTTGATTAAAAGCAGCACTAATTTGATGCAAAGCACATCTCAGTGTTTCTACATGTTTTCTGAATTCCTTAAGTGTTAGAAAAATGAAAACCCTTGCAGCATTTGATCACAAAATATTTGCAACTCATCAGCAAATGTTAAGCTCTAACCAATATTATTTATTCAACAATTTAAAAAACAACATCATGCTCACAAAATATAATAAACACTGGTGATATGTGGCAAGTCTTAAAAAACTCATGTCTGTAAAATTAAGGTGTCTTATGTGAGGTGTAAAATAAATAAATAAATGATGCTCCTGCACATAAATATTTCTCAATTCATGTAAAGGAACAGCAGAGGGCAGCGTTGATTAATCTATAACGTTCTATTCACCGTTTCATTTCTACATTGTTGTAATTGCTTGTGCATATTTATATTATATATATATGTTTTACATAAAAACAATAAAATAAACTTAATAATGCAGTTGTGTAGACATGCATGGAGAAAAAAGTTCAACATTTACTTGTTTATTGCAAACATCTGAAACATATTACAGTTAAACCATAACCTTTAAACATGATAGCATTGATGTGCCAACACATTTTTCTGACAAAATTCTATCCCACTTAAAACATGAGATAAATATGCATTAAATGACATCACAATATCATCTTTCTAACCCCCTTCCTGTTGAACGCTAGGAAAAACACAGCACCTGTGAATGAAATGAGCAGAAAAGTGACACTAATCTCATTAACCTGTGACTGGAAGAGAGCAACATGTTCATTTATAAAATGATGACATCATAAACTAAAAGAAACACACATTCAAAGTGAAAATTTTGCATCTTAGCATAAAATTATAATATGTTGGAGTTGACAGATCTTAAAGAAGGCACAGGGTGAGACAGCTCAACAATCGAGTCAGTTTTGAAGATTTTACAGTTGGATAGAAGAATACTTGTGTATGTGATAGATCTGTTTTAGAACAGTCTCTGTGCACTTTGAAGCTTCTCAAATGAAAAAAGGTGAAGGGTGATAAAGTCAGTCTTAAGTGTGACGTTTATGATAGAAAGTTGTTCTTTAGAGGAGGGGATTGATGCCATACCTATGTAACATTCATATAATCTGAATTATGAATCAGAGTAAGGAGAACCCTATGTACTAAGATGATGAATATTTAAAGGATGGAGTGTAAAGATCATCATATCGACTAAAGATGAATACCAATGTCCTCCTTTCTGAGACTGATTAGAGGTTAAATAGAATGCAAACTGCATAATTTATTCCCGTTTTTGCATGCTTTTATTATATCGTTTGAATTGGCCTTTCTTACATTTGTTAACTTCTTTGTCCATCTCTTTTTAAATAAAAAATACAGCAAGGTGCAGAATGCAAATGAGGAATAATTGGTGCCTTTTGTTTGAGGCACTTCAACGATGTCATTGTGTGAAAAGGTTTTCTGCAACAAATCCTCCATATTCAAGGCCCACAATCCAGTAGTTGACATAGTTAGACTGCTCGCTGTCCCCGATGACACAGACATTCTGTGCGATCTATTAAATTAAATGTTGTATTTAACTGGTTTGGGGCCAGGGCAAAGTTACACGCTCTTGTATCATTCAAACTCCTCTCTCAGGTGGAATGTGCTTATTTCAGGGAGAGCGAGGCAGAGAGAAAAAGTGGGAGTTAGAGCACACGCAGGTGAGAGTGTCTAACAGTGAGGAAATCAATATGATGTAAATTATTAAGAGCTCAGGAATGCATCTGACCCCTACTGTCTTGCAGCAGCCGGGCTCTGAAGGCTGGCAGGTGGACGCAAGCTTGGACTCTCCCTCTAACACTCATTAGTGGCTGGAAGCCGGGGCTCCTTGTGAGTGGGAAGGCAGGGATCACAGCGGGGAAGTGATGGCCCAGGCCTCTCACATCCCAGCTCAGCCTTCGCTCCGGCTTTGCCAGCCTCTCCCTGGAAGCTCATTAGTAAGTGCACTGATGCATAAGAGCTAGTCATTAACTGGGCTCTTTTTTTCCCCGTCTTCATCTCTCTCTTTCCCTCGACACCATGTCTGATCCTGAAGACCGGTGGCAGGGCTGGTTTTAAAAGACAAGAGGAGTCCACATTACCGCAGGAGATCTGGATGTATGGATATGAGACAGTGGTAGCCATCAGATTTTTTTAAAAGAAGACGGAGGGTAGGAACTGGGTAGATGAGGTGGGGGGTGTCAATCTAGAGTATTTCAAATGGAGTCCATCCACAGCCCTTCAAACCAAAGAGTAAACATTAGCACTTGACCAAGGCTTTGGCTGCGCTCCCCTTTCTTCCTCTGCGGTTGGTTTTGATCTAGGGTATTTGCTTTTGCTGCTGGCCAGATCCCCCCTCAGCACCTGATGGTTGCACAGGCTCTGAGTAAATAAGATCTGGGGCCCAGGCCTCTTCTGGGGCTGATGGGTAAACAAGGTCTCTGGTGTGTGCAGCGTGCCTGGCAGCAGGGTGAGCACTGGTGTGGAGTCCCCTAGAGAAGTACCCCCCCCCCTTCCCTTTTCTATGTCTGGCTCTTTAATTCTCTTATTCCCTTAAAGTTTCGCCATCCCACCTCCCCACGCTGGAAAACAAACACACAAACAGACCTCCTTCTTGGCAGGCATGGTGATTAATGTGTGTCAGTAGTTTACAGGAACATTTACAGTTTCTGAACCGAATCCAAGAAAATAACTTTGAATATGTGAACAATACTGAGAGGTATTCACATTCTGGTAAAGTTTGCAGATGGAGCTCATTAGAATTTAAAGATCCTATAATTAAAAGTGTTTGGAGATTGTGTAGGATCAAGCTCTTGTCTCTGAGGAGCAGTTTGGCATTTAGTAAGTCTTTAAATGTCAGAGAGATAAACGATGATGATAGCACCTGTAATGATGTAATCACTTTTTCAATGGTAATCTTCCCAAGCTCACGAACAAATGGATTTCATATACTACTGAAAGATTAAACAATTTAACACCTGATGTCTTTGTGATTTATTAAAACAAGCGAACAAAAAAATGGCCTCGTGGGAGGTGGAAAATATAAGCTTTCTTTTGCTCCACCTATACGTTGTTTAACTCCATGCTTTCCGCTGGTTTTGCTCCACCTTTTGTTCTAAGCACAAACTTTTCATGTGTTTTCTGCAGTGGATAAAAAGATGCACAAATGTTTAAATGCTGTAGTCCCATTCAGCGTTTTTTTTTTTCTATGTGAAAGTTTACTGAGTCAGATCTCACAGCTTAATGTGCTCTGGCACTAGCAATGCTGGATCCCATTATGCCAATTAATCCAGGTTGTAACTCACAGACTCCTGCTGACCAATTCACATCCACAGTTGATAGATTTTGGCTGCAGGAGCCTCAAACCTCCTTGTTAGAGCCAAAAACTGCAAGAATCCCACCACCTCTTTTAGCCCCATCACATTGTCTCTTGATCGCCAGCAATTAGCCAAGCCAGGCAGGCTGAGAAATGACAAGATGGGGCATGGCGATTGCAATGCATGGGCGTTGCTGGCTCACACGCCAGCTGAAAGCCTCAACAATGTTTGTTAACCCTCGGGGTCACCACTGATTCACTAGCCCAGACAGAAAACAAGATTTATGTAGCACAAATCAATACACATTCAGACTTTTACTATTGTGCAGCACCAATCTAGGGACTTTACTCTATCAGTCTAACATGACACTAATGTGTTTTATTTCTGTTTAACCCAGCCTGCGATGAATCCGTCAGCAGGCCAAGGAGGCGACGGTGAGTAGCGGGCCACCCTTGATTAGCTGGGGGAACACGTGGCAACATGCAGAGGCTGATGCAGCGGCATGTCACCGAGGCAACGACCCATCAGTCTTCGAGTCCCCCCGCTGGGGGATTATTTATCTGCTGTTTATTTATTGGGAGAGAAACCAGCAATTTACATCCCAGCGTCTAACGGCGAATCAAACGACGGCGCGTTGGAGTGTTTGCCAGCCAGGCTAACCGGTTCTCTTTATTCGCTACGACATCCACTCTGATTTCATTAACACTGCTTGTCAAGCGAACACAGAAGGGACACACACCTGGCATATCAGTCACAAACAACTCCAGAGTAAATTACTGTAGAGTGAGAATCCTCTTTCTGCAAGCTGGCAGGCCAATGATGTAAAATGTGTTTTATGTCTTTCCTACTTGCTGCATTAAAGAGGCAAATTGGAAAGTGACATGGGTGACGAGTGGTATTCTCTGAACGCTGACCAGCAGGCACAATGGAAGAATGGGTGGTGGTGGTGGTGATGGGTGGGGGCGGGGGGGGTCGAGCCTGGTGCCAAGTTCTATTTCAGGGAACTGCATTCCAATTGATTGGGAGGCTTGTGAAACACTCACTGGTGACAGAAACAAGAGTATGGCCCCTGCAACTGCTGGGCAAAATGCCAGGTGTGCGGTCTCTGCTCGCAGCGTTTCTCTCACACACATTAGTGACACATTAGCAACAGTCACAATGTGACCACTGGGAGATCTTACCCAGCTACTGCATGCCTTTATGTTCTGGGACTGTTTCGTCAGGGCTAATATACAAATAATCCAATAAAGTTATGGTTTATTGTTTAGACTGTATATTGTGTGCATTGTGACTTGGTGTGAATGTGTGTGATTGCAGGGCCAAGTGATTGCATGTGTCCGTGCATATGCCCAGTTTTATCCGCAGCTTGTCTCGCCGATGAAGCCGATGATCGGGTAAACAGTCTGGATTGTTGCACTGGAAAATAAAAGCATATGCACAATTTACATTTTCACGAATAATAAGTGAGCATCGCACAACAAATCGTCCTGGCAAAGGCATCTCCAATCAAGCAGCTATTAAATACGCTACTAACAAATTTCAGTAAATGCTAGCATAATCATTTACATTAACTTAAGATGTCTGTGTAGAATGCTGTATTTTCTGGTAAAGCCACATGTTGCATTCTGCTCTTTGCAAATGTGTTTTGACTGGGACGTGTTTGAAGAAGCCATGCATAAAATTTATGCGTGTCTGATGCAGACGTTCAGTAGGCCTGTGCCAAACAAAATGCTGTTCAATTAAAAGGGAAGCAATGGCATCCTATATAATAAGGGATATCTGCGCGTACGTAAACTGACAGAAAAGCATGATGGCTCATTCATGTCATGCTATGTAATTTGGTTAATGCATCCCCCCCCCCAACCCCTCGCGCTTTAAAACACTTGCACATTCACATTTGCCATTATAATCTCTATGACAGAGGACATTAATTATGTTCACTGGCTGATCTCTGTTTCTTCACAACATCACTGATTAAAATTTCACACATTGTAATGATGTGCTTCAGAGCTAGAAGCTGTGAAGCAGTCACAAGCATTCAGTGGGCTTGAAATTCTATTCTTGGGAGGTTTCTGCACCCCCCCCCCCCCCCCCCCCCCCCCC
>SSNR01000002.1:1636708-1764473 GCA_006937965.1 Callopanchax toddi
CCCCCCCCCCCCCCCCCCCTTTCCTCAAAAGGACACATGTAATCCAAATCAAAGCTGTTAAGTGTCTGACGAGGAGCTTTATTTACATGCAAATGGCATATATCGCAGCAACTTGTTCATTAAAATATTGTGCAAATGAGGGAACAACAAAGCAGTAACTTCCTTCCATATATGTGGGCTCAGATTTCATATTTGGGAAGTTTAATTAAGCAATAGATTATATTTTGAAAGGAGCATTCACTTTAATGAATCCCCAGAGAACGCAGATAAACACAGCAATAGTATCAAAGCATTCATCTGTTTAATGGATGTGAAAATTAGGGATGTAAATGGCTTTGAGCTTTTATTTATTTTCCTTTTTTTTTATTGCTCGTGGGAATATTTCCCAGACAAAGACGACACTTACATAACCTACATTGTACTTAAATCTGTCATTTTCAAGGACAAATGCATGTCAGAAATATTAAAGCAAGTCCCCTGCTTTGTTTCTATATTTGAATTTGCATATGTATATTTTACATAATTAAACAAAAGCATGTTTCCCACTCATCCCTGTTTTCTTGCTCTTTTTCAACCATAGAGCCCATTTTCAGAAAATGTCTGGTCATTTTAGCTTTCTCAGTAAGATGTTTGCCTGAGTCTGGCTCTATATTCTGCAATCCCGAAAGAGTGCAGAGTCAGTGAACCCTGCTACATTGTGTGATGGAGGAGTTGCTACGTGCCCGACGTTCACCTCTGCAAGGCCGGCCGTTGTTTATCCCTGTAATGTCCATTTTATTGGGAATCTCAGCGAGCCTTCACGCTACCTGCTGTGCTCAGCAGTGTGGAGAAACCGGGGCCAGAAGAGCGGTGGTCAGTGTCTGTCAATCACAATCACAAGGATCAGTTAGCAGCCATCAGTCGGAGAAGCTGCACCCAGATGTTGCCTGTCTCCCGTCTCTGCATGCATTTCTCAAAAAAAAAAATAATAATAAAAATTTGCTGCTTGATCTTTCTACTTTTAAACATCCTAAACTATGACATGTTTGATGAGTTCACTCTTATTCACTGTTTAGAAATGCCAGAGAAAAGACCAAAGAAAATACATTGCTTGAACCTCAAAGGAGGGTGTTTGTTTCTGCGTTTGTGTTGGAGCCTGTAAGAGGAAGCAAGGGCTGATGTTGTGGAAGAGAGCAGTCAGAGGTGATAAAAAGGGAACGCCACAATATACTCAAGCTGCTGGAAAACAAACAGAAAACATTGATTTTATCATCTTTACAGACCCCCGAAAGCTGGCCGCGCTTGATGTTTACCTGACACGAAATAAACAGTATATTGGACCGTGGACTTCTACTCTGCATTTCATTTTCCGCAGTGCCCTCGGTATATGTATGTCTTTGACCCGTTCCCGCCCCTAATTTTTCCCATCACATTCAGAGCAGACCTGCCAACGGTCAGCTTCATTACAGCCAATATCTTAAATCACCTCTCAGGCGCTTCCCACCAGTTTGAAGCTCGGTCTCCTCTGAATCGCAGTCATTTAAATGTTCCTGTGCTGATTGTGGGTGCAGGTGGTAATACATTAAGGGACTGAGACAGCCAGTGGCACAGTGCTGAAAGACCTTCATCCATTTGCACTAAGTTTCTCCTTACATTCAGAGGCATGTCGGCCTAATTAGACCAATGATTTTTGACTGCGGCCATATTCATATGGGACAGCTCACTTTAAGTTGTGCAACAAGATGATTCTACACCATGTATACTCCACAAGGCCAATAGATTATGACGCAGTCTGGGGAATTTTAAGAAGAAATTGCACATTAATGAAAGCGGAGAATGGCTGCAGAGAACAGCGACGGGGTTATTGCTCTTTTACTTTTCATCTTTTAAGTTAAAAAAAAGAAAGAAGTCTTGAATCCCTCGAGAGGAGGTGATGTCTGAGGTGCAAGACAATTTTATTTTACATGCAGAAACAAATCAACAGAAACAATTTAGTAATAAAAAGGCAGTTTATATAATATTAGAGATGCTTTGTTGTGCTGCATGTCAAATCTTTGGTTCAGTCACAGAAAAACAACTTGTCTCTGCGTTTGAACCACACTGAGTTCTCAGTGTGTTTCTGTCTCTCAATGATGAGCTCTTCAAGCAGGTAAAAGCTTCAGAAAGCCCTCGGTCCATTTCCATTCTAGCTTCCAGCGGTGTGAGTGGTGTGACAGCCTCTTGGGGGAAAAAGATTATTGAGATCAGGCCTCCCCCAGCTCTGTGCCTCTGGCCCAGCCAGCCGAGCCAACCCAGTCAGTTCCTCCAGCCCCTCCCCGCCGGCGCCTTACAGAGCAGCCCACCAGGCGCACAGAGAGCAAAGAGGCACCAGGGACCCCTCTAATTGTCCATGCTTTGGGCAGCTCTCTGGCAAGCCAGCATGAAGAAGGCCCCCAGTCCCACGGCTGTCCCACTGCTCCCTACTCAGAACTCACTCACAGATTCAGAGGACGATATAGTGTCTGCTTTGAGGCTTAACTGTAAGGCAGGAAATTTGGAAAGTCTTTGAAAGTCTGCTTTTAACATGACCTGTGCTAATGTTACAGCTGGAGAAGAAAACTAATGAGGACTGTCTTATTATTATTGCACATTATTGCATTTATTCTATTCATATAGATTGCTAAATTAATTGCTCTAATATAAAACGCAGGGCAAATGCATATTTTTCTACGATAATAATACTCAAAACATGATATTTGCTTCTAACTCTTGCAAAAATACATCTTTTTTCTAATCTCAGTGTTTATAATGAAGCCAAACTCCCACAAATAGGGGTGCATTTTGTCAGTTTAATACCTTTCTTTGTGTTTGATCTTGGAGGACATGTTTTCAAGAGGAGCTGCTACCGGTGAGAGATGGACGAATTGTTGAGGCCACGGCTGCTGGAAGCTGGATGAGGACTGACAAGGCCACCCGTACAAAGGAAGGGGCAGCTTCTAGTCACCCAGTGGGGGGAGGGGAGGCAAACGAACGTGTATAACAACAGCAATAAACAGTAGATCTTAAAAAAGAAAAAAATCTTTCCATTCAAATACAGTTCATGGCCTTTTAACAATTCAGTGTCTTTTGTCCGCATTGTTTTCTTCACTAATTAGCAGCCATACATCAGAAATGTCAGCTGTTCCTGCCAGTGGGTTGCTGGTGAAACGGAATCTAAAAATTTTGCAGCCACTGAGTAGAAGATTATGGCGCACTGCTGTGACAAGCTGTCGAAAATCATTTACAGCTTATGTGCAGCTTTCTAATTGCAGGATCAACCGAACACAACTCAAAATAATTGTAAACCATAATATCATTGAGGCAAGCGTGAACACTGAACACAGGAACATAAAAATAAAAATCACAATTATTTTGGTTTTGCAATTGTTTGCATGAGCAGAAGGAAAAAATATATTTTGGAAAACAAACTTGTCTTCCTGTCTGTGCAAAATGCATGTCACAAAAAAACAGTCTGATTGTTGTGTAAATTGTGCAACTACTGCAAAGTTATGAGCTCAGTAAATTGTGCATGCTGGTCATGCCAATAACAGCCATGCAGAGGATGGCTAAACAATAGCCCCTAACTGGACTGTGACAGGGTAATTACCGCTCGCACATAATAAAATTCTCTTTACATAGGTCACCTGGAAAGTGTAATTTAAAAAGCTTTATGGATTATTTTTTTATTGAAGCAATTAAATCAAAAAAAGCAAAAAGTAATTAAGTGTGGAGGTAATAATACTGTTGGTCAACAGCATTTGTTCTGAGAGCACAATTTGTCAGCCTCACCTCTCTAATGCTCTCTTTATAGAGCAGACCGCCGTTTAATTTACAGTCTCAGCTTTTATTACTGTATTTTCTGCAATTATGTTTATAATGCCACAAAAAAACGGAGCAGGATTTAATGAAATCATTATCACGAGCGATAATTGAGAGTGAATGCTCGATCTGAATGATCATCTCCCAGTATGTACTAAATTAATGAATCGTTACTATTCATACTGCTGGTTTATAATTATGTTAAATTGGCTGTCTTATCAGCAGTCAAAGACTTGGGATTATCAGACTGTGGTGGACTGTGCCAAATTCCTTGTGGATGTGTTCCCTGCAAAGAACAGAGAGGGAGGTATAGATAATATTAGGAGGTTAAACTCCACAATTTTCTCTTAAAAAGACGTAAGAAGAGCGTCTTCTTGCACAAAAAGGACTCTCGCTTTATGAGAGGAATCCGACTGAAGGGTCTGTGGAGGCATTAACATCCACTTGACTCGTGGTGCAGACGATTTTTACACATACGTGGAGATGACACGTCAACACTGTTGATCTCCACAATTGTGTCAGGTAACTGAATTCAGATGATATGTTAATGGGAAGGGGATGTACGCTGCCCTTGTTAGCATATGGGCCACTTGCATTTCAGAAACTTATTATCATTCAGCCTGCACATTTCTGAGAATAACAGTAATAATCTAATTGTCAGGCAGGGAGGAAAAGGCTTAATTTTCATGCTGTGAGGTCAAGATAAATTGGTTAAAGCAGAGGGAAGATTGATTTCTTTGTAAATCAAATAACTTTAATGCTTAACATACCAAACATAAATGGAAAAGAGAGTTAATTAAAAATATCTTTACCTGTAGGTGCAGGGTTATTTAAGCTCTGATGCAGAATGTGCAGGCACCTAATCAGCCACATATATAAAAGAAAAAAAAAATCAGAAAAGCTCACTGTGGTCAGTGAAATGTCAAAGAAAGGGGGAGTTTTTAGGTGAGGAGAGAAATAAAAGTAAAAGGTTCACATGTCAGACTTTGTTGTGATTTGATGGTAAACTTTCCATCTCCTTGTCATTGGGAATGCGAACAGCAGAGGGCAGCTTGAATACATAAATACAAACTAGAAGGGTGCATCTCTCAGTCATCAAAGGCATGCACTCGTTTACATCAGTGGGTTCCCAGCACACACCACAGCTCCAGTCTGACAGCTGGCTGGAGACACTGTGATCAGCATCAACCCCATCACAGCTCCTCACTGGGGACGCAGCCGAGGAAGAGAGAGAATAAAAGAATTGTGGAGTGACAGGTAATTGACCAACACCGGGCAAGTAGCAGGTAATGTTTTGAAAGCCTTGTGTCAATTCGTGAGTCACATAAAATCTTGAGTTCCCTCCTGCCTTCGCCCTCTCTGCCTCGCCGTTTCCTGCAGGTTGCAGAGAGTTACAGCACTCTCTGCTGAGGAGCAAACCTCAAAGAAAACACCACTCTGTGCTGCTTTTATTGTTAAACCTGTGTTCAGCCATTGTCTGCCCTCCCTCCTGAGCTCTATCTCTCCCCCTTCCTCTCCCTGTCCAACCCCCTCCCATCCTTTCTCTCTCTTTCTCACTGTGGCTCAAGATGAATCTGCCAGCATGTGCCCATGCTCTTCATCACTGTCAGATGCCCCATGGTGGTCCTCCTCCTCTTTCTCAAACTGGGCACCAACCGCTGGCTGGAATTATTCCTCACCTCCAAAACTCTCCCCACTGTTTCTAAATAAATGTGGCTGTAGTAACCGAGGAGTGTTGCTCATCCATCTTTACCGTGCGGTGTGTGTGTGTGTGTGTGTGTGTGTGTGTGTGTGTGTGTGTGTGTGCGTGTGCAGTGTTTACCGAAGTAGACAGAGAGTCTAATAAGCAGCACGGTACTGGAAGTGTAAAGACACAAAAGTGGAGAATGTATTGGATTTCTGTGATTTTGTTGGAGAGGAAGTTTGTTTTACTCAACAATTTTTAGAAAAGATGTTTGTTCTCTGAGTTTTTGACAGATTTTTGAACATTAAAAAAGCTCTTTGACTGCATTTTTCTCATTTTCATGATCAAAAGGGCTTATTTTTGAGCTTATGGGTGTTGATGTGAGTGATACAAGCATCTGTTTTTTAGGAGATTTCTTCATGTGTAAATGATTCTTTATTATAAGTAAACTTTCTTGGTATTTATTAGAGCATAACTGCAGATGTTTGGGGGTTTTGTGAACACAATAGTGAAATTTTATTTATAAATTACCTCAGTTTTGAGAAATTTAGATTTATTTTAAATGGATTGATGGGCTAATGGCTAGTTTGAGTGAGGCCCAAAACAACATGGATTTCTGCCATCTTAAAAGAACATTACAGATCTATAGAATTCTGAGTATTTCCTAATAAAAAACTAGCACTTTCAGTAATTAACGCAGGACCATGACAAGCAAAACTGATGTAAAACATTTAAAAACAACGTTAGCTTCTAACATAATGACATTTTTGATATTGCAGTTGTTTTGAGATGGGGAAAAACTGAAATTTTTCAAAACGCTATGTACAACAGGTGAGATATTACTCATAATAGTAATGCTGTTTAACTTTAAAAGGCACAACAACTTAAAAAAAATCACCTGCTTTTCTACTTTTCCTGCAGTTAAATCCAAAGACCTGCAGCACTGAAGTTGATATCTTATGGAACAGATCCACGAGGCTTCTTCTCCTCCCTTCCTGTGCGAATCTCATTCCTCAACACAAATTCACACATTAACTTCCCCTAAGTTCAAATTTAAATAGTTTTGTAATTAACAAGTAAGCCGAGCCTTAAAATGTCACATTTATTGTACTCCCATATCTCTGAAATTCAGTCCTGAAACAGAATGATGTGTGTTTTATAGCAGTTATGATAAGAGGCTTACACAGTCAAAATCTCAATATAGATCATTTGACAAACGTCTTTGGTGGCCACTCGTTAAATTGGTTTCACCCGCATATTTGGGCCTTCTTTAAAAGATATCTTTGAATAATGGTAAGCTGTTTAGCTCCTCTGAAAAGAGGAGGGTGAAGCAAATGAACCCCATTTCACTGTTTTGTTTAATCTATAATGTTGTAGAATTTTTTCCCCCTTCCTTTCCTCATGCAGTTTGTACCTTATATATTCCAGGATAGATTAATAAAGCTTAGACACACCTATCTTGAATTTAAGGCTGTCTAATTCTCCGTGTTGCACATCAAGGACACATGAACATATTATCTGATCATTCCTTGCATTCATTACATTAATGAATCAAAAATGATGAAATGTTCCTGCTCTGGAAAGTTAATTTCCATATGCATTAATATTAATACCATTATACCAATGACATATTTCAATATGTGAGTGTTTGCAGAAAAAAAATAAAATCTTTCTTTGAATATGCATAATTTGAAATAGCTTGATTTTTTTTTTTGCAAGAACACATCATATGTCACTAATTATAAATTAATGTGAGTAATTTGCCACTCAGTTTCAGGATGTGTGATGTGAAGTATCTGCAGTACTGTGCAAAAGTCTTGATCCATGCTTCATTTCTTTGCATTGTGCTTTTAAGGTCTCATAAAGGCGTTTCAGCTGTTTTCTGAAAATTTGTGTTTCAGACATTTCTGCTTTATTTTGGAAAAAATCTCATCTTTAATCTGCTCTCCGTATATGAACATTATAGGAGTGTTTTTACTGCATTGTGCACAAATTGTGTGTTTTTGTGACATTGTCGCTAAATAGTTTGACTAGTAGTTTTGACGTGAAACGTGAGACGCCACATTTATTTCAAAATGCAAAACAAAACAAACAAAAACATGTTTTTTGACATGCAAGTGCTGTAAATTTCCTGGCATCTGTTTGACATTCACCCCAAACGCTCCAAACAGAACAGATAGATTATGTTTCACTGACATTGTGTTACTTGACACAGTCATCTCCCTACACAGTAATCACAGCTAAAAAAGGAGAAACTGAGTAACAAACCAAGAAGAAAATGAAACCTTTTGGCACACGTTGGAGAAATTTACCCTGAATGTTCTGAAAAGCTGTTGCACCGCCACTTTTTTTGGTACCGAATGCATCAACGAGCTGGTTGTATTTTACCCCCGCTGAAATGTTGGCTGTCAACAGAGCTCCCATCAAAAGCAGCGGTACCATCTATTGCCTGGAGCGTCTGGCTCTGTCCTTTTTTTTTTTTTTTTTCCACCAAACCGTGTCTCTGGCAGCTGCATGCATGCACACCAGCCGAGGTCAAAGCTGTCACTTCAGAGGGCACTGTCAAATCTCAGCCAACTCTGGATGATGTGGGAGTGCTCCCTACAATCACCCAGATGTTTCCAATCAGCTGGACTTCTACTATCCTCCACACCCACTTTCTGTGTCGGGTGTGGAGTGGCACTATCAAGTCCAGGAAGCATTTTTAGCAAAGTGATGGAGGAAAATGATTAATTTAAAGCCCTGTTGACATTTTAAAATGTACGTACATGTTTTTTTTTTCAATCTGTCACCTTATATTTTGTCACATTAAATGTTTTTTTTTTTTTTTAGAAGAGACAGTGCAGAAAGCAAGATAATCAAAGAATTTTTTAATTATTAAAAATGAATGAAATAAAAAAACACAAACTGGGCAAGTTAACTTTGAATATTTGAATTTTGTTCCTAGTTTTTAACTCATATTTACTAGTAGTAAGTGTACATATGACATAAATAAATGTATTTATTTGTTTAAATTAGCTGCATTAGAACACTTTATGTGTTTGCAGTTCTTTAACAGTTTTTGTTTGATGTATTTCAAGACACCAAAAAATATATACTTCTTGACACAAGTCAAAACTGTGTTGAGGTCATGCTGCAGACTGGACCACTGCAGCAACAGACACCCTACGTTTATAGCCTATAATGGTTTGATCCAGAGGTGTCCAAAGTGCGACCTGCAGGCCATCTGTGGCCCTCAGGGTGACTCTGAGCGGACCGTGACTGCAATACAAGATCTTTTCAGCCTGCCAAGACTAGAGATTGAAGCAGATGGACACTTAGGTTCAATTTTTTTTTTTTGCATTTTGCTAATGCAAGTATGAGTACATACATTTTTTATAGAAAAGTACAGTGCAAAGTATGTGTTATTTCTCAGCTACATCTTTTAGCTTTATTTTAACTTCATAGGACCACAAACTTCCACTGATGCTTTCTAAAAATCAGACTTTCAATCATTCATAAACTAGAAAACAGTCTTGTTGAAGACCACATCCTGCATTTTGCTTCCTTTTTGTTGAGCAGAGAAAAGTTATCACAGTTTTTTGTTTTTAAATAAAAAAAATATATTCACATTTTTGTGTCCCACAAGTATTTTAACTTGATGATTTTGGCCTCCCCGACAAAAACATTAGTGAGCTGGGTAATTTGTGAATGACATCAATATAGAATGACTGCTCTGTGACAAATATTCTGACACTAACAAAATAGGAAGTTTAAAATATTTGAATGTTCAAGAACAAACTTGAGACCTTGAATTTCAGACAGATCCTTGTTTTTTTATTTTGTTGACTTTGAAGAACATAAATTTAACTGAATCCATGTGCTTGAAACATTATGGGATAAAATAAACTGCATTAGCTGTTATTCCTACAGGAAAATAATAATAAAGAGGCCATAAAGGGTGCTGTGTACAATATTGAAGTCAACTTTGACAAACATTTATACAAGTTATGGTTTATTTAAAGGCATACTGTGCAGTTTTGGCTTGTTTTTAGCACCCCCTACTGTCCGTTTTAAAGCACTGTCATAAAAACGTTAGCATTGTCTTTGCTCAGAAACTCCTAAATCTAACTGTTGAAATGTCTCCTCAGCCCTCATTACTTTCTACTGGAGCGATTCATCGCTCATTCAAAGACATCAGCTGTGTTCAAGCAGGGAGAGATTTTAAAAAAAGAGCAGGAATCGTGAGCTAAAAACACTCCGGCGTTATCATAACAGCTAGCCACAATTAAGTTAGCCTAACCCTAACGAGATACATGACTTTGTGACTGCGATGACCGCAGACTGAAGTGCGCACCCATGCGGACTTCGGCGAAGTGCGTAGCGAGGGTGGAAAAGGGGGCGGGGCCAAGGTCCGGATTCTACAGCCAGGAGAATCGGGACACCCTAAGCACTCATGCACCTCCGTGGGAACGCGCAACTGAGGGGCGCAAGGGTGAAAGTGCGAATATTGAGGCCAATGTCTTTAACTTGATGAAGATCTGCATGCGGCGTCCGGAAAAAATAGACTTGTTGCAGAAAGTTAACTTTGCTCTGCAGCCGCATCGGAGCCGGTGTAAAGGCTCTGATTGGACTCAATGTTTTTTAATCCTTCCGGAGTCCACACCGCAAACACTCCGCAACCACATCCGGTGTGAAGTAGCCTCGAGACTTCAGGGGCACCGGACCGGAGACTCCGAAGTTTTGGTTTTCTGGACACACAAGCAGCAGATGGGTCTGAGTGACTTTTCATTAACCCTGTAAAGGGTCAGATTAGCACATATGCCTTTAACCTGGATGCATGTACTGAAAAAGATCAACCATACAATAAATGCTCAGAAGTTAAAATAAATATTATACCATTAATGGTCTCTTTAATTTTACTAATGTCTGCATTTGTTTCAGTCAAATGATTGATTTTGACAGGTGACATTAATTAATTCCACATTCTTGTGCTTGAAGCAGCCAAACTGTCCAATCCTTGACTTCATACGTGCACAACGAGACGAGGCGTGCCTCAACCATTCAATGCAAATTACCGCAATTTAGAGCGTTATATTTCACAGAAGACCATTTCTAAATGGTCAAGATGAGCTAGACACAGATATTAAAGTAAATTATGTCTCATTTGAATTTTAGTCACGCTGTATTAACTAATAGAAAGTTATTAACATTTCAAAAGACAAAAAAAGAGCTTTTGCCTGTAATTTTACCAGTGGATAGTCTGACCTGTGAGCCACGCAATCTGATCACTATAATGACAGTGTAATGGCATATTTACATTAAAATCCTGCCTGCTATTATAAGATTCAAAACTAGGAGGCTCAGTCGAGGATTATTTAGTCTGGCCTGCTGGCCTCTCTCTGGATGTTTCTGTCTTAACTTTAATACAAAGCCAAAAGTTATAATTTCATGACTATTTATGTGTCTGGTGTCTGTGGTTTGCTTTCCGCTCTCCACCCTAATGTTCTCTTTAGTTCCAACCTTTTGTCTTTCATCTCCTCTCTCTTTCCACCCTCCTTGGTCTTTAAAGACAATTATCATCTCACTCCTGTGATGTGAAAATCCCTCACTTCTGTTGTATCTCGAGGAGCTTCGTCGGGATGAATGAAATTCTTCACCGACAAAGATGAGCGGCCCGTTTTCCACCATTCCTCCCCCCTGAATCGTCTGATACTGCGGGTCTTTGAAACAAGAGAATTTCTTTGCATTTTAAATGTTTCTAATTCATCTGCCGTTACTTTGATATCCCACAAGACACTGCTGTGCTTTTTTAAAGATAAAGAATGTAAGCACAGAAGTGATAGGATCATAGGAGGAGAGGTTTTAGGTTTAATTGGTGTGAATTTCTTAATATTGAGCCTCGTTTTCTGCCTGTTTGGGTTAAATAGGACTGCAGCAAATTAAACTGTTATTTTCTATATTTTAAAATGTCCTTATGCTGTTTGGACTTTACCTAGCTACCTTTTATAAAAACAATTCCATCATCACCACATGACTGTTGGCCGTGAATATCGTTTTCTGACATCCTGCAGGTGGGAGGAGGTGATGTGCGTTTAAAAAAAAAAAAAAGCTAAATGACATCTAATGTTTAGCGCAGCTCCTTGTTTCTCAGACCCAGAGGCGGACCTGACCATCTGCTCCCCTGGTCAGATGGAACTATGCTTTTGGCAGCGCTCAGAGCTATTTTATTGGCCTGCATCTCAAAGGACACCAAGTATTATCAGATTTCTCTTTCCTGGAAAAACTGAGACAGTGGCACAGTAAGAATAACAATATGCTTAGAGAAGGAAGGGTGTAGAGAGGATAAAATGAGCAGAAAAAGGAGGGAGTGGAATGGCAATAACAACAAGTTGTCTCGCTAGCAGCCAGAAGCTGTCACATTACAGATGGAATCACTTCAGAAACATGGAGAATTAATACCCTAATGAAGCTTGGAGTGGCCATTAGGTGTGTGTAATGTGGCTCCAGGGGGGCTGGGATAGATGTCCAGCAGCTTTAAGCCCTTATTTGCGCACAGTCACCTCAGCGGTAGCTTTTATTAGTGTAACATTAGAGGAAACGGGAGAATGCCACAGAAAGATAGCGTTTTATTACTCTGGTTCCCAGGGAGCCATGCTCTACCTGTCATAGGCACACAATGCATGCTGTTTTAGTTCATTTTACAGCTAAATATCTCTGGTACAAATGTTTCTGTCTGTGCAACAACATTTGGGCTATTATCACCGAAGTGTTCCAGTGCTGCCTGGGAATGAGTTATTTGGTGTAATGCTTCAAACAGTGTGAAAGGATTCCTGCGCAGACAGCTGTGAATATAAATTTCATTCACATTTTTCATTCGCATTAATATACTATTTTTTTGTCCCCCACTCCTATTCCACTCTCCTGTTCTTTTGACAGGCCAATTGCATACCTATGCTCCTTTTTTATCTCTTTACATTTTCAAGGAATGAATTGCTCTCCACCGTCACCGGGCTCTGGCCAAGAATTCATTTTTAGTGGGTCAAATGTTTCAGAATGTCATTTTTGACAGGAACCAACCACCACAATGAACACAAGGAAAGACACGGCCTGCCGATTCTTTTTTTTTCCTCTTCCTCTTTCTTTTTATTCCAATCGCTGCATACACTTAAAGCATAGAGAACCGTACACAAAGCAGTGGCACAAATTGTCCATTTAGAAATCAATATTGAATTAAAACAGTCCCTACTCATGAATAAAAAGAAAAAAACTGAACAACAACAACAAAATGAATAATGGTAAGGGGCTATTGGAGCTGCAGGACTCCACAGTCAGCTAATGAAGGTTATGTTGCATGGCAGAATTCAGTAATTGCAACGCACAAGTGAGGTATTAGACAGGATGTAGCTAATGGAAAACAATCACATTTAACATGGCTCCTTGGTTCTAGCTGTTCAATAAGTGAGCAGCAGGCTGGCTCTCAGAAAACAGGAGGCGGCGGAGGGGTGAGGCGGGTTCACACAGCACAGGGTTTTAATGTGATCGGACTATAACAGACAATCTATTTACAGTGTGCTCTGGGGAGCTAATAAACAAATGTTGAGTAATTTCAGCCAGCAGTAATTACCCTTGCAGCTGACAAGGAGAGTGTGATACTCTCTCCTTCACCTCCGGCTCAGTCCAGGAGGCTCTTTGGAGCTTTGTCCTCCTCTACTCATAGATGTGGCTCCAGGCCAGCAGTCAGAAAAATACAGGATCATTTACAGTACACTGCTTCTCTCTGGGCAATGGGGTGTCAGATTCTACATGCTATTACTCTGTTTTTATTCCTGCTCAATAGCCACGCAGATATAAATATGATTAAAAGCTTATTAATAAAGGCAGAAATCCACAAATTGCAATAATCCAATTAAATCCAAACTGAACCAGCATGTGAGCTAATTAACATTTACACATAGTTTCAGCAGGATTCCTCACTTCTTTTAGCCATGTGCCTATATGCACTATAACCCCATTAACAAAATAATACAAATCTGCAGAGGAAGAGAACAAATATTAAATTTAGGAGGGAAATGAATTGCTTTGCAGGTGAGATGGGCTCAAAGGCCAAATGCATCTTTATCCAGAGAGCTCAGACTTGATCCCTCGGTTTATGTGAAATAGATTTTTATGCAAATGTGTGTATTGATTACTGCCCTCTTTGATGGAGAAAAGTGCATTTAATTAGATAGAGATAATCATTATGGAATAATCATTAATGCATCTTGTTTACATCAGCATAGAAAAGATTATCAGCTGGATGCAACTTCTCAACTAATACTTCTTTCTGCATGGATCAGTACACTGTCCCACAAATATAATATTCTTTTACAGATTTAGATTTTTTGTGTGTGCCAAATCCTGGCATTTTCTTTTGAAAATCACAGCACATTAGCTCTAGCTGCCTGGTCTTTGCTGACCAGTATGACACAAACAATGTCACATATCAGATCGCCGCATTCTCTCCAGAATAACAAAAAGGGAGTGGAGCGGTGACGTGCGTGGTCCAGTTTGAGGGGATGACAGACGGATAGTGAGCCAGCCGGTCCCTTATCCTCAGACAGGCAGATGTCCCCTCTCTCTGCGTGGCCGGCTGCTGACCAGGGGAGAGCCAGGCGGCTGCTGAAATGAAGAAACTTGAGAGCTCCTCAGGGGGTGAGCTGGTCATTTGATGTCCAGCACAAGGGCAGGGTGTGATGCTGAATGAGCTGAGGGAGGGAGGCAGCCTCTGCAGTCTGTTACAAAGGCCTGGTCTGATGGGTGGGGAAAGAGGGAAAAAATACTGAGCACAGACACAGCTTTGCTATATTTTATCCACTTTGTCAAAAGACGTTTACACAATCTAGGAATCTTGTAATAGTTTTGCAAAAATAATTAAGATGATGGTTTGCATCTTTTAAGGTTATGAACAGTTTTTTTAAATCTCTTTGAACAACCTCAGTTTGGAAAAGTATAGACCAATTCTTTCCAGATTGGTGACGTTTTTTCTACTTTACATTAACATAAAACTTTTTACAGGACATTTCACGGTTGTTTACGACCATATTAGCAGCAGTTAAATGTAGCGCTTCCTGTGCAACCTGGCACACTTCCAGCATTAATAATCTGGTGAATTCACCATGTAAGTTGTAACGATTTCAAAACACCTTTTTTGCATTAACTGCAATTTTGTTTAAATTAGCTATTTTTAAATTGTAGCAATTGTTTTTGGTCAGACTAGCTGTTAGCTCATCAATCCACTAAAATTATTATTTGCAAAATTCAAGCTTTTTTTTGTCTTATGGACAAAAACTGCACAAGGGAGGGGACACAATCTACAACTGAAGTCCCACTGAACTATGTGAAGTACAGTCACATTGGAAGCATGGCATCTTTCTTACCTGGCCTGGGTTCATTCTTGCAGGCAGCAAAGAGCCCTTTGAAGGCTTCAGAGAGGAGATGAGAGGAGGCCATACCTGCAGAGGGATCAGCTATGAGTGCCAGCACCACGTTGCTGTAATTAATCGCCAGCTATGGCAGCCTCAGTCCTGCAGCCCTGCTCAACTTCTCCCCCACGACAAAACCTGCGGTCAAGAGATGTTAGGCAACATTAACTGCCTATAGCATTTCCATTTTGCCTGGGAGGAGGGGTGTGTGTCCGTGGGTGTGGTGGTGCCTTGGGGTGGGTCTGTAGATACTGTGGGAGCTCAGGCTCGGAGAGCAGTGGTGCATAAGCCATGGCTATGTACCTTTCATCTTGGAGGAGATTTGGAGAGGTTTCAGACCACAGAGACTTCTTAATTCTCACTAATTCATTTGCGTTCCAGATTCACTGGGCCAGGGATAACCTGAGAATGATAATGAACTCGCAAGGGGAGTGCATGGTCCCTTGCCTTTGAATGTGCTCAGAATAGAGTCAGATAATCTTTCCTTGTGAATCTTTCTGGAGAAAAAGAATCCCATTAAGAGTGACTGCTTGTCATGAGTAGTTCTCCAAGTTGGGATGTTTGAGAAAGTATACCCAAGCTTTTAGATCAAAATCATACTTTAAAATGAATATTTTTTTGCAAGCTGCAAGATCCAAAATCAATATGTTCTGCCCACCACCTTATGTAAAATGTTTCTATTTTATTTTTTTCTCTCTTTGGACGTTCTTCCAAACAATATATTATCATCACAAATGAGGCAGTAGGATATTTACATTTATGGATTACCACGCCACATATTCAATATGTGTTTGAAACAAGACATATTTGCCCTTCAAAAGTTGTCAACTTATATTTAGGATCCATTAAAAAACGTGAAAACATTTTTTATTGGAAAGAAAACATCCTGCAGAAATAAAACTCATATTTGCACCAAGCGCTTGAAGAAAAACATTCTTTGCAGTCAGAACTAAAAAATTTTCCATATGCTTCTTTATAACAGGCTGACAATGAATAGAGAGATTTTCAAGAGATTTATAGGTCTGCAGAGTTCTAAGGGATAGATGGAAAACTCTTGTGGAAAGAGAGAGAGAGAGAGAGACAGAGAGAGGGAAGAAAAGCTGCCTTACTTGGAGGCTGGTCTCATCTTTGGTCAAACAGAAGTGAGCTTAATTTGTGGGTCTGCCAGGGGAATTTCAAAGGAAAAAAGCTTTGAGTGACGCCGAGCTTGAGCTCCCTGATGTTAGTGAGATGAATGAAAGCAGGTCTACAGGCTGCGGGCCTTCTCACACTCTCACATTAACAAAGGTCCTTTAAGTTTTTCATCAATTGTCTTCAGAAGAAGGTAAAACTCACGATGGCATTTCAGAGCAGCTTTTATCATCACTCAAACATTCATCTGAACGTCACATGACTCAAATTACTGTATGATTACAGGTGTAAAGCAATAACACAACAGCAAAACACTATTGCACCACTGTTGAATTTCACAAATGATGATACACTGATGCATTGAAATCCTATTTTATAGAAACAATAGAATGTGTTCAACAAGGTCAAATAAAGCTGATTTCTCTGCTGGTTTCTGTTGCAATAAATGCAAGAATTCCCCCTCTGCCTTTTGGAGTGTTTTCAAACAGAAGACTTTCTGTTTCTGTTGCACAGGACCGACTGGCCTCGATAGGATGACCTAACATTTTGACAGGACACAACATAAAGCTGCTCTTTATTCTGTGGACAGCTCACCAGATGCAGGCATGGGAACTGCTTTAATCAATAGAAGAATGTGGGTGTGCTGTATGATTTATTCCAAGCTTTGCTTTGTATACAAAGAGGCCTCGGATATTGCCACAAGAGCGAGCTGTAACGAGACCCACTCAATTTTCCCTGAAAGCTTCTGTTGCGATGGTTGTTGCCGTGGAGGGTTTACAAGTGCTATCTGATCAGCCTCGGAGGCTTGCCAACGAGACAGATGATTAGGTACGGCAAACAAGCATCATCACCGGCTAAACTGATGACTCAATGCTGGATGATGGACAGCTCTCTTAGTATCAAGATGAGGCCCTGACAGTCCTACAGCAATCAAAAGTGGGCTGTCGTTGAGCATAAAGGAAGACATTTGTAATATCATTAAATCCAGATATGCCTCTGTTCACATCTGGCAGGCAGCCATGCGTGTGAAGAAGGGAGGGAGGGGGTTAAGGGACAGAAAGAGAGAAGCAAAGCAAGAAAAAAAAACACTTGGGGCAATCATTCCTGGCAGTGTGCTGGCAGCTGCAGTGTTTTTTTGTAATTTCAATATGTTTCTCTGCACCTCGAGCTTGGGTGCAATAACAGCTTACAGATTGCTTATGTCATCAGATTTTTTTGACAAACTTCTCAATTGCTTTTGACCTTCATCTTTAGCCATCTGTTTTCTTTTATTTTTCTTATCTCCCCCCTCAGTTACCTGACAGACAGAATTAGTGTGTTTAATAAAGTATATTCTCATTGACAGCAATTAGTGATGGTTTATCAGGAACTTTGTATTGACTGATTTGTTTGTCAGGACAGCAGAAACTTATTCACGACTTCTGTAAATAAAAAGCATCGGCATCGATTGGAAGTTTCATCAGGATCAAATCATTTCATTTTAATCACATTTTTAGTGATCCTTTTTGCACGGTGGCATTAAATTTCAATGCAAAATATATTTCAGACTGTTAGCAAAATGTTTCATGTTGCTACTGTAGGACCGAGTGTCTTTTTACCCAGAATTCATTAGAAAATAAGCTGCTGAAAGAGATTGTTTACCTTCTACTGTGTGAGTAACCCTGATGTTATTTATTATTGCATAATAATAGTTTTTATTCAGTCTAACGACAGCATCTTATTTGTTTTAATGGGTCAATTTGTGAGATTTAGGGTTGTTGTACAGATTATATTGATAAAGTGCAGAAAAGACAAAAAGTCCATTGTGTTTACTATATATGACCCTATATTGGGGGTAAGGTAAGGTTTTGCATTTCGAACACCACTTGAATGCAGCATGATTCAGTCCAGTTTGCCATAAATAAACACAATCCGGATTCACGTAAATAAAACAGCTGAGCCTGAGGAAAAGGACAGCATTATTTAGCTGGTTTTGATGAGAAATGTAATTACCGTCATTAGTCTCCATAACACTAACCTTGTGTTTGATTACACACATTATAATTAACATAATCGTTGCATTTCTTTGTTGTAACATTTACACAAGCATGGGCCGCACAACCTTCAACATTCAAAATGTATAAATTAATATCATCCAAAACAAGCTATTAAATATTTATGTATAAGCATTCACGAATCATGAACAGAACTTTATTATAAGCATGCTCTGTTGGCTCAGGTTGCATTGGATTATGGTCTATTTCCACCAATGTATTGTACAACGTTAGTTTTAGGATTGTAAAGAAGCTGTGTTGGGTTTTATGAAGTTAAATATTCATGTAGATCAATAACTTTTAGTTTGAGAAGCTAAAGATAAAATGGTACAACAATTCTGTAAAATGTGATCAGACTCCTGACTGAAGGCTGTATCATTTAGAAATGAGGAACAATGAGGGCATTACCCTCATGGAAATGAGCCCTCACATCTGGAAAAATAACAAGTTGATCAATTATGATTCAGACAAATTTACATCCTACACAAAAATACCTTCCATGACTCACAAGAATCCAAAAGATCATTTAACTTAACCACTTGCTTTTTTTTAGTAAATGCTTGATTATGACAGCTCTAATCGCTGTCTGATTCCATTTAAAACGTTAGTTAAATCAGAAAACATCTGTTGCTGTTCTTACATTAATTACATTCATTCTCTGTTGGTTTATTCTTTGTCATCCTGATGCGAGAAAACCTTCTGCCACCTCCTCATTCAGATCAAAAGCAAAACAGAGACCTCTTGAATTGTAAACCGACAACGTGGCATTAAGGAGTATCGTGTTTCATGATCCGGTGATCAGAGTAAACAACACGTTTCATATAACACAGCCAGTCCACAGTTTGACATTTCTCTCTGATTTTCATATCTCTGGCTGAAATGACAGCCTGTGTAACATGTGGAGGCTTTAAAAATGCCATGGCTGATATGAAATCAATTTGCATTTCCCCAGTGCCTGGATAACACGGCCCCGTCAGAGGACCGGGCAGATCTGCTGGAGATAATGACGTTTTAGAGGGCGACTTGCACAGTGGAGAGGATGAAATTGAAAGAGTGACGTTCTGTGTTTCCCATGATTGCCTTGACGGGGGAATGCGTGGCTATTGGACACGGACTCTTCTGTCTTTGCTCCCCATTAGGCCCTCTTGTACCCAGTCAAGGGTTAAGACAGGCTAAAGACATCCACCAGTCTGGCCAGGGAAAGACTCATTAGGTAAGTTTCAACACTTTTAAGTAAGGGATTGGTGCAAATGGAATATTAGAATCTATTTCATAATATTCCTAAATATTCAGATACATGTAATTTATGCAAATGTTCTGCACAGCAGGTATATTATCAACACACTCAGGTGTGTGCTGCAATCATAAAACAAAGTTCCAGTAAACAAGTTTGATTTTCCTGACTTGAACATATTTAAACTCGATCATACCAAAGGATCTGATTATTAGGCAAAGAAAAGTCTTTTCTGCAGCAGTCATGTAGACATCTTTAAAGATTGAGTGGATTTCCTCCTTATTTCATTCTAAGGGTGTTTAATCTGAACATTTCTCATGAACATTTGATAATAATCAAAGGTAATCCATAAACTTTCTGTCATGATCCCACCCTTGTGTGTGTGTGTTTGTGCCTTTTGTGTCCCTGTCTCCCCTAGTCATTTGCTCCAGGTGTCTGACTGCCTCACCTGTCCCTAGTGTGCTGCTCATTTGTCTCTGTGTATTTAAGTCCTCTCCGTTTGTTCCTCCTGGTCAGATCATCTGTTTTTTGTTCATGCATTCATATCCTAGTCCTGTTTAGTATAATACAACCATTTTTTTGAGCTTCATCTCCTCCTCCTGCTTTTGGGTCCCTCCTGCCGTGCTCCTGACACTTTCACATAATTACTTTGAATGAACTGTTTTATTATTTATTTATAGCTTTGAAACAAGTGTACACCTTTTGAATTATTTCTTTGTTTTGTTTTTGGTTCAAGTTTACATCTTATCTTATTTAATTTGTCGAATCAATTTGACCCTTTCCCAGAAAAATAATGAGCAGCTTCCACAGTTATAATTTACCAAGTCGCCACAAGTAAAACCTGGCTTTTTATTTTTGAAAATATTTCTAGACTACACACAAAAAAAAAAAATTTTAAATCAAATTTATGTCATGTGATTCTATTTGATTTAGTTTAATGCCAGAGTATTGGCTTTAATGAGACACAGAAGACAAAAGGTTTTGCCAAGGCAGCATCTCCAAAAGTGTAAAGCAAAAAGAAGCAAATGATGATAAAAATAAAACAAGACTACTACACTAAAATACAAGAAAAATCTATATCATATGTTAAAACCTAGACCTAGTGCAGAATTAGAGTAAAAAAAAAAAAAAAAATCAGGAAATAAAGTTACATTGGGAGCTGAAGTTTCCTTAGAGACCGTGAAAACCAAACATGCACACAAAACAAACGCTAACATAATTGAAGCCAGAAATTCAAAAACACAAATAAATCTAACTGCAGGTTGAAGGGATGACAGTGGATTAAAGCCACCAGACTACTGGCTGGGACACAAACTTGACCTGAATGTGACGCCTGCTGTTCTTGGGCACTTTGTCTATGTCAGCTTCCTTTTATAGTAAAAAGATTTCCACTATTGTGTAGTTTTAAAACTAACTGATATACACACTAATTATTTTTACAGATCACTGTTTGACTTGCAAAAAAAAAAAAAACACTTTTTTTCATGCACCTCATTATTTTTCTTATCAAGATGGAATTGCTTTAAACGTCTGGGGATTACCAAGGTCATGTCATAATAATCTAAGAGTATATGGTGAGTCTGATGTAACAGAGGGATCACTGAAGGACAAAATGTGATGTTTTTCATGTTACTGCAACAAATAAAAGCATGCCCGCCATGTTTACACAAGTGGTCCAGTGGGTCTGACGTCCACCTTTGGTACGGCGTCATTTATTTGTAAAATATGCTGGGATGTATTAGAGTAGACTCCCATTTGAGATGAGGCAGGGTGCTAATGAAACATCGTGGCTCTAATCAACCTTCTAAAAGTCTGCAGGGGAGGAGAGATGGGTCTGTCACATCAATAACAGTTTTCAATTAATAAAAACATAATTTTGTCCCGTCTCCCAGGATTGGGATAACTTCGGAGCCATTTAGTGCGAACAAACCTTTTGTGCTCCAAACACACCGCCTCTCTAAATGCTACAGACAGACACACAAGGCAGGAATTTATACTTGTCCGTATGGTTTGTTAGCACTCAGGAGATAAAACTTTACATGTTGCTCCCAATTAGCACAGCAGTGACCGTGCACTGTCTCCTGTGCTCAGCCTCCCGTCTGAAGAGGGTCTATTTATGTAAAGACTTGCGAGGATGTGAGAATTGAGGCGAGGGAAAGGAGATATGGACTGTGTGAGATTGAGCGTGTGTGTGTGTTCTGAAGGAAAAAAGGGTGAGAGAGGAGGAGGGGGGAGTGAAAGATAGAGAGTACGGAGAATTGAAATGGCTTAAGCGTTCATTTTGAGTGGAGAGACAGGTCCTATTAACGTTTAACAGCGTTTGTGCAACTTGGTGCTGAGGTTATGATGCAAATGAGGAGGAATTAAAACTGGCCAGAGGTTTGTCATTGATGGATTGCAGTCTGGCAGTGCTCACACTTCCTAGTGTCCATCAGAAGCGATTACTGTGTAATTAAACCTTATTTCTGGACTCTCTAGTGCATAATTACTTTGTGAATGTAACCATCATCTAAAAGCTGCAAAAATGCTTTACCATTAGTCCAGCAGTCAGCTTCATGAGCTTGTGTCAGATATAGCCATCAGACACAGCAAAAGAACTGTCACTTTTAATAAGAGGCAAAAAAATTAAATGAAACAGTATGCTTATTACAGAAAAATTAGGCTTTCAAGAGTCCTTTCTGTTATTTGCATAATTTATCCCCCCCTCCTCCACCATCCCACCTACCACACATACTGCAAGCTTTAAGCAATTTCCTTCACATTTAAATAGATTGCACATTTAAGGCTACTTAAGGAAAATTATCACTTTGCATATTTTAATTGTTATGAAGGAAGTGATTTGAGAGAGGTCCGTGGCTCATCCTCTTGAGCCGTGCAGCAGCGGAGCCGTCTGATTCGGCTGCTCGCTGCTGCGGCTCCACAGATAACCTCCGAGTTCACACACATCCACTCCAGTTTCATCAGAATGCAAATGAAGCACCGAACGCTGGGACAAGTGGATCTTTGATATTTACAAAATAGCCACTAATAACTTGAGTGCAATTTGTTTGACTCAACTTTATTTTTCCTCTTATCAGCCCTGATTTTATTATTATTATTATTATCATTATCATGGTTTGTTTTGTTGTTTGTTTCCCTTGTGGTCAAATGCCCCCCCCCCCCCCCCCCCCCCCCCCCCCCCCATCCCAATCATCTAAAAAATAAAATGAAATAAACACAGAGAGGGTTGACTGAGGAGAAAATGGGGTAAAATAAATATTTTGTACTTGTTAAGAGAATAATTCAGTTTTAATCTTGTGCCTGTTGATGGATACTTACCTTCTTGTGTCATCCATCTATTTAATGTTTGCAAAAAATGAGAAAAAATCAGACAAAGTGGAAAAAAACACTAATCTTTGCCACTATCCATTTGTTAGAGCACATTTGAGTTCATACTGATTATTGAAGCTATTTACTATTATTGCCCTCAAATAATAAAAAAAAGTGTTTGTTTTCATTGCTTTTTTAAATTGATGTGGACAATAAAGGGTTTACTAGCTAACAGTGTTTATGGTGTGTTGTTAATTATAACAACCAGATAATATTATTGTTGGTTTTAACACTTCTGGTATATTTCATTCATTTAAAATGTCCTATAATTAGTTGATGAGAAACCTTTAGAATATACGTTTAGCCATTTACGTTATAGCATTTAGTTTGGTGAAGATCTACAAAAGTTTGCATTGAAATGAGGCTTCATTTTTCTATTCAAACAAAGCTAATTTTAAGAAAAAAATTCTAAGAGAAGCATTATAGCATGTTAAAAGAACTCTAACGTGTATATTAGTCAGATTTAATCCAACTCACCTCAATGGAGTCATCAGTGTATCAATAATAAATCAATATAAATCTCTCCTTATAACTTTAAGCCTTGTGCATGAGCTACATTTTAAAATGAATATTTGAAAAAAGTTTATTCAATATGCAATAAATGTTTATCCTTCAATAACTTTTCCATATAAGTGAGGAAATTGTCCTGAAAAGCTTATTTAGAATTGATTTTTAGGTCAGTCTTAATGTTTTTAATCAAGCATAACTTGACTCTTTAATTTATAACAGCTACGCGAAACTTAAATAGATTTTACTAACATTTACTGGTGCAGAATACAGTTTTTTTTCTTATCAAACTGCTGTTAATCATAACATATTACAAAACGCAAAATAGATTTTTAATTTCTACTTTTAAAAGAACAATATTACTTATTTAGAATAATAAAATTTTATTTTTAAAATGTGCACTTTTATAATTACCTATTTTTAAAGACTTGCTCACATGATGACATAATTTCTAACACAATAAGCTCCTCCTCTTCAATAATTCCACCTGCAGCTTAATGATCTAATGAATTTTAAGATGCTCATTTTCTAACTTAAAACATTTCTTTTTAAGAGTTTTTTGGCGGGAGTGTAATAAAACCAGAATTTAATTACTTTTACTATATTTATATTTAGCAGTAAGGATATAATTTGATGTTTTTGCCCCCCCAAAAAACAGTATTTTAAAGCAAAACCATGAGACGAGACATCAAACCTGCCCAGCAACAAAAAAAGAGAAAACAACTTTATTCAGTTTTTCAATAACCTTTATGTACCTTGAAATTAAAATACAATTAAATTGACTGTACTGTAATTATGGCAATACATACACACATATAAACAAGTATGTGGTGCATTATGCTGTATATCAGTAGCAAATGTACAATATATACAGATATGTGCAAGTTCATTTTCTTTACACGTGTAGGAAAAGTAAAAATCCAAAATGTTCATACCTTAATGTTAACCCCTCACATTTGTGTGTAGAAATGCCAGTACATACACATTAACATGGCACTACAACAATTCACAGAGGATTAAAGCAATTTGTTCTTTTTCTTTCTTTTTTTTTTTTTTGTAAAACTCGCAGAAAATACAGTCCACAACAGCTCAATGACAAATCAACTGTCCGTCAGTATGTGCAGGTTATCTTTGTCTTAAAGGTGCCTTTTTTTTCTGTAACTTGTACTTGACAGTGTAAAGACAGTCTTTCTGAGGTAGACTGCTCAGATTCAAGGACAAGCTCTTGTATTCTCTTCTCTTTTTTACGTTTTAATTATTTTTTCCTTTTTTATCCACAAACGCATGACATTCAAAATGAAACAACATACGAGTACAATATGTAGCAATGAGGTAGAAATGGTTATAAAGGACGCCGGACTTTAACATTTGAAAAGAATAAACATTTTGAAGAGTTAATAACAATAAATGTTACAGAAATACTGAATAATTCAAGTGATCGAGTCACTTTGAGACTTGATGTGCTTTTCAAAGGTTCTGCTCAAGTGTCGTTTGTGACTATAGGTCCTTTCATTAATATCGCCCTTGTTAATTAATGACTATTAATAATATGTGAAACAAATACTTTTATCTGGATGTCATGTCAGTTAACATCATTCAACTTTATTTGTGTCTCAAGAGCAATAAAATGCTAAAATGTGATCTTTTATTGTCTATAAAACAGAAATGAGCACATTCCCCCTTTTCAACAAACATCTCTGCTTAACCCCGTAAAATATGTGCTTGTCAATATGACTTTGGGATTCTTAACGCTCTAATAAAAGTAAAAATAATGAGTAAAATTCTTTTTAAATTGGAGATTCTGTCACTTCCTGCCAAGATCTGTACCAGTGGTTTTAATTTGGTAGGTTTTTGAAATAAAAATGAAATTAGCTTTGTCTTTTCATGCTTTGAAGTAGGTAAAATGTTTCCTGCAATTAAACAACATAATAAAAAAGCAACTTAAATCAAAAATCTTTAACAATACCCAATGATGAAATACAAAAACCCCTAAAGTGTGGCAGTACGATCACCAAAATTCACAATTTCTTCAAAAGTGTGTTCATAATTTTCAAAGAAATAGTTTCACTTTGGCTTCAAGAAGAAAAAACAAAACAAAACCAACCTTAGCATGAAAACCGACACGTGACACAAGAAGTTGCTTTAAAAAACTTTTCCCAATGATTAAAATCTGCTTTTATTAACAAAACTGCTTTTTTCTAACTTCTTGATCTCATATTTATTTATTTAAACAATTTTAGAAAAATTTGACAAATTAGAATTTTGGGTCTATTTTTGCATTTTGATGCATGTGATTTGATAAAAAAAATATAACCCAGCAATGAAAAGTATGTTGACTTAGAATAAAGAATCCACCTTCACCAATACAACAACAACAAAAAAAATATACAGGCACTCGTTTTAGACACTACGGCTTCTTCACATAACAAATTATTCTAGTTTAAGGTGAATTTTTAAATAAAAATGCAGCAATGATGACTCCTTCACACTCATCAAGCATAATAATGTAAAATATGTTTTTACACTGAGAAAAAAACAGGTTTCAGTAAGTAATATAAACATGTTTAAATTAAAATATGTTGATCAGTTTCCACACATCTACAGCTCTCATCGGCTTGTTTCAATACAAGAGGGCTTTGCTTTCTTCACAGCTCACATGAAATACATTCAGTGCTTTTAGTTGCCAATTAAGCTCTCAGACAGGCTCTGCTGTTGAGGGAAATGTTGCATGAAAATTTATAAATTAATGGCAGCAAAGAGGCTTTAATATCACAGAAAGAAAAAAAAGTCAGATCAGCCTTCAAGACATGCTCCTAAAAAGGAATGCAACTCGTTTTCTAAATTCTTTTAGGAGGTCAAAGCAATTCCTGTATAAACTTTAAATTGAAATTCTTTAAAGACAGAAAATGTGAAGACAGGATGACTGAAAAACCTGCAACATGTCTGTTTGATATCAGATTTATGGGTTGATCCATGAACGAATGTTAGCTGATAAAAAACAAACTGTCCTAAGGCAAAGGCATAGCGTGATATCCAGTGGTATTCCCCTTTAAGTGCATTATATGTGGTGAAAAATACTGGGTTATCTAAACATAAAGCTGATAGATTTTTGCACAACAAACATGGTTTGGTGTTTTGTCATTGAGAGCAGAGTGAGCACTGACATCTTTGTCTTTCACAGATAACAAACAAACTGAGGTAGAAAGGAATTTAGGCTGTACGTAATCCTTAGGTTTCATTAATGATAAAACAGCAGCAGGATGGAGCAAAATAGCTCGAGGCAGCTGTCTTCCCTCAACCTCAAGATGTTTGTCTGCACCTTTTTAAATTTCTCTCCACACTGTACCACCACAAGTTGTGTCTGAACGCGGGGAATTAAACAACTGGATCATTGTGTTTGATGTAAATGAATGTTTTCCATTTTATAACCCAGCAGGAATGAAATTTTAAACAGAAAGAAAAATCCTCAAGGCTGCAAATCAACCTACACAGTGTGGATATTATTCTCTCTGATCGTAATGCAAGTTTCTATTTCAAACAAAATCAAAAGGTAGAGAATCCGAAACAAATTGATTTTAAGACTTGCAAATAAACAACAATTGCCCTCTTACATTCATGGTAGGAACCTTCTCATTTGGAGCTTTTTGAGCTTTTATAAAAGCCTTTTGTGTTTAGAGGATGCAGTTTTAAACGCGAGCCAAATGTTTGATACAAGCTTCTGAGGTACTAGACATGTCATCACTACATTCCTGAGTTTTCAGCTATAAAACGGAAAGAAAATGGCAACATTTTTACATGGTGAATCTCTTCCTCTGTTAATTAGCGAAACAATATTTGAACAGGAATGACAAAATTATGATCAATTCATTTTTTAGCCTAATACAAATTTAATTACGCTGTCTTTACACTGGTTGTGTTGCAGCTGCGGTGTGTTGACCAGACCACAGCCGCAAGAAATGACCCAGACACCGGCTGCTGTTTGTTGCGTAATGTCTCTGGTACTTTGCCTCCGCGGGGGCACCAAATCTCGGTGGTTCACGCGATAAAAATTATGAGTATAGAGCAGCTGGTAACCAAATGCTACACTCATCTTCTTGTACTTTTGTTGAGGATTACTTATTCACTTGGCTTGTTCTATAAGCACATTTCATTTTTATATAGTTGAATGTTATGCTTAATTAAGTCTTATGTTCTTTGTCTTTTAAATATCCAAATCGTGTTAACTTTAGCAATGTAGCTAAAGGTTTTATTATGTAAAATACCGGATGCACCTTGCCCACTAACGTCTCACTTCCTGTCTGGTGCACGATATCTTTAACTTGATGGAGATCCGCATGCGGCGTCTGGAAAAAAAAAGACGTTGCAGAAAGTTAACTTTGCTCTGCAACCACACCGCATTCGTTGTGAAGTAGCCTTTAGGAAACTCATTTAATTTCAGCAACCCAAAAAAAAAAAAAAAAGATGCACACATCAAACCTGTGTGATGTAATGAAGCTCCATGAAAATGTAATTTAATTCAGCTCAAATTAACCACATCGGTCCACAGAGAGCACGAAACAGACACGGCTGAAAAACACTGTCCCGAAAAGTCAGAAAGGAAAACATTTTCCGTCACATTGTAAAGCTTTTTATATTAGCACATATCACCAGTGAAACTTGTGAGGCAAAAAAAAAAAAACAACAACCTTAAACAGCACCGTCTTAGGCACTTGATAGCAACAGAATCTCAAAATCAGCAGAATATATATATATATATTTGTATATGTATTTATACACAAAAATGAATGGGGGAGTATCCTTTTTAAGGTTTTTTAATGACAAAAGGGCTTCAGGTAAATAAAATGTGTTAAGTTGATTTTTAACATTGTGCAACGTCCAGACTGCCATCTCCTGTCTGAAGCCTGTAAGGATATTCCCAGTGCTCTAAGTTCATGTTACCACTGTCATTGTCTTCAATAAAGACTGAACACTGATTTGTGTTTATCTAACACTATCTTTCATTGACTACAACCAAACATTTTATTCCACTCTGTGTACATATCGAGCTCTTTTTGTGATATGCTTGGCTGGAATTTGCAAAAAACATTGTCAAAGTCTTGGTATGAGACTAGTCTCATGTGACTGGGGTGGATGCTCGAAAGGTCTGCACCAGGAATGCCGTGGAGAGGACCAACCAGAGCTTCTTGACACAGCTGGGCCACATCAAGCCCCGAAAACCCCTCTGTCCTCTGAACCAACAGTGAAATCTCTTTATCACTAAGACAGTAGTTGTGCTGTGAGAGCACTTGGCTGATTATCTGATGGCGTGCTGTTCCATCAGGCAAGGGGATGAGCAATCGCTTAGTAAAGTACCTCCGTAGTGTCTCTGGGATCTCTTCAGGCTTACTGGTGGAGCAGACCACAAGAACGTGATCCTCAGCAGAGGTCAGAATACTGTCGAGCTGTATGAGGAGCTCAGCCTTGAGGTGATTTACTGGGCTCTCCTCGGTGAGCTGGGCGGACAGCAGCAGATCCACATCGCTCACAAACACTACTGCTGGCTGGCGACAGCGAGCTACAAGAAAAGAAGCCTGGATGATCTTGTCCCCTTCTCCGAGCCACTTGGTCACCAGTGCTGAGCCGCTCAATCGCAAAAAGGCAGCCCCCAGCTGGCTGGCCATGCAGCGAGCCAGCAACGATCTACCAGTTCCCTGAGGTCCAAATAAAAGGAGGCTTCGAGGTAATGCGGCGAGTCCACTAAACATATCAGGCCTTAAAATAGGCCACAGTATCTCCTCTTTGATAGCTGCTTTGGCCAAATCCAGACCTGCAATGTCACTCCAGTCCACTGGAGATCCCTGCTGAAGGATCTCTGTATTCACCATTTCCACGAGGTTGGAATCACTGTTTTTTAATTGTTCCTCTGCAGCGCGAGTGGACGAGGTAGCCGAAGCTAAATCAGGCCCTGATAGGGGGTGGGAGAGGTGCTGTCTGTGCTCTTCAGTTTGCTCATTCATGATGGGGGATCCAAACTTGTTGTAGTGCTCACCAGTTCTTAGCTCCCCTGCAGAGTTTTTGGTTGATCCATATGATGGAGGAGTTAGTGCTCTGCCAGGGTGTAAGTTAAATTTCCGTTGCTGATCAGAGGACATTGGCTGTTTGGTTGGCTTGAAGGCTAAAGATGTTGCTTCTGCATTTCTTTCAAAGCCACTGCCCCTGTTTGAATCTGAAATGCTGCTGTCTGCCACTCTGTACATTGGGCTGTGTGAGGAGCGCTGTTGGTTGTAGTTGAAATTAGCATAGCTTGAGTCCACATCTCCATGTCCACTCATGTAGAAAGCTTTCCGTTTTAATGAGTTGGATGTGCTGCCATTCAAAGGTGTGGGTGCAATAGGTGTATGATTATGGGACTGGTAGGTGTAGCCAGGCAGAGTGGAGGGGGGTATTGGAGTAGGAGCTGCGATGCCGGATGGCAGATAAGCAGAAGGGGGCGGTGCTCCCCCAGGGCTGTAACCAGGAGCGGTCTGTGAAGCATACCCTGTAGGAGGATAACTATAGTTGGGAAGGTTTGGAGACCCAGCATTGTAGCTTGGCACTAAAGCAGGGGGAGGTGGCGGTGGTTGTAAAAGCCCAGCACTCTGCAGTGGCGATGGGTGTGGGGAGGGGAGGGCTGGGGTACTCTGGCTGCTGTAGCTAGAATGCAGGTAGGAACTGTTGTAACTGGCAGTATATTCCTGAGAGGGGAGGCCCGAGTGGAGAGTGGTGGCTGGGTGACTCCCACAGTTACTGCTGGAGTAGCTGGGCTCAGACAAGCTGCTGGCCACCCCCGGGGAGCTTCCTATGCTAGCCGACACGTCTGTAGGGGGTAGGGCAGCTGTCATTCCAGCTTTGCTCACAGATATAACATCTGGAGCACAGTTCATTGGGTAAATCCCCTCCTGCCAGGAATCATTCTCTGACTTCCGTCCATTCATGAGTCCAGTGGTGCTATCGGAGTAGGAGCACAGCAGGGCTCTTTCATTTGGGCCTTCTAGGATCCCAGAGTACTTCTCTGCATATTTCTTGAGCAGATTGGAGGCAGTCAGTGCAGAGATGTCATCGTTTGCCCACGCATACTGGTATGTTCGCTGTAAGTGCCCCCGGTAGGCCTCCACTTTGTGTGCCGGCGAGCGGGTAGTGGATGAGATGTCAAAGTGTTGTTCTGCCCATTGTGTGTGCTCTGGGGTCCACTGCATCTTTAGACCTAGATATTATGCATAAAGGGAGAAATATTTTAAAATTAGCTTTCAACATTGATTCAGAATCATTTGATATATTAATAACTTATATAGAACTGAAAATAGAAATGTACTTGAATGGATGTAAATAAAAAAAACACATTTTGCTTTTTTCTTTTTTTTTAAATCCAGATTTTCTCTTTTTGGATAAACAGACAGCACTATGCATGATGGTCAGTATGCGGATATGGGACCCAACACCTGGTTACCATGCTATAATCCACCCATTGCAGATCAGAATGACACAGACATTGCAGGTCAGTCTATAATCCAACTCTCATCTGCGGCATTCTGAGACAGTTTCAAATCTGCTTGGAGGAGTGCAGCAAAGCAATCTTCCTTGGCAGCGCTCTGTTGCTTTCATCACACAAAGCCCTCGGCCCAGCATGAATTACATCCACATCGAGTCTGCCTACTGCTTCCTAGCCGACAAGAGTGAGGAGGAAAAGAAGAAGAAAAAAAACATGCTTTACTTGTCTTTTTTCTCCGCAGCCTTGCTCAGCCTCTCTGTGAGGCCTTAAGGGTTTGAATGACAGAAATAATCAAGTTAAATCCTAAAGTCAATCTACAAATAAAAGTTTTTCCTCATGCTGGGATCTTTTCCTCTGGGATGATTAGAGATTGTACTGTATTAGATCAGAATGGAGACCATTAAGGATTAAAGCTCAAAACAGAAGATGCATTTATCCAAACATTTGCTTCAGACTCTCTTTGTTTAGCTGACACCACATTGCGATACTTTATACTTCAGTAGGTTAAGTCGATATCGCAGGATTTAAACAGCTTCTGTCCAGAGGCAGATTACAAACGCAGTGTTTGTCTGTGGATTCCCTTCTGACTCCCTCCCAGCCATTTGCCAACCCGCCACACTAGACACCAGCAGCTAATTAGCAGGATGATGCTGCACTAATTGTGTTAATTTACAAGGTTTTAGTCAAAGAGATCTGGGCTACGGCTCACATGGTTGTCAACCATCCAAGTTAATGATAAAGAAAAGAAAAGGAAGGGAAAAAAAGCCTGAAGCAATAAGCTCGAGGAAAAAAGGAAGATAGCCAAAACACATAAAAATATACTAATATATAGGGGGGAATAATAATATTAAACATTTATAAAAGTTCTTAATTTGTTTTGATTTTAAAAATTTCACTAAATAGCCTTTTTAGACATTAAAAAAGGGGTTAAAAATTCTCCCACGTTAAAAAAAATTTGAGGAAAAACAGCAATAAGGACTGTATTGTCAGCCCAGAATTTTAAATGGTTTTGACACTGCAGTGAGAGAAACAGGATAATGGATTTTGTAAAAATCATTCAGTTGAGTTCCTTAACACTCAAGCCCCATTTTGTCAATAACAAAATTGCACACAGCTCGCACCGAGCAAGATTCTTCTATTACTGCAAATCCTCTCTGAACAATTTGCCACTTTGGACAATCAAAGAGGAGCTACTTGCAAAGTGTACTTGAGCTCACTGAGCGTCAGGTATTTTGTCAAGAAGGAGATAACCCAAGATGGTAAAATATAGCACTTTTGGGGGGGAAATTTGCACTCTTATACAGAAAATCTAACAAGAGAATCTGCATTACCTCAATAAATCTAACAGATTATTTAATTTTAATGCTGTTAGATTAACAGATGAGGTTTAGCACTGCATAACATAATAAAAATATTGATTTGTGTTTAAGGGTATAATTGGTCAAATTGTGTCCTGTTTTTTTGTGGTGCATGCTCTTAAAAACAGGACACATTTGCCAAAAAACATGCACAACCAATAAAAATATTAATATCTAGTTCAATAAACTAAGGCAAACAATATAGTCAGAGGTTTTTATACATTGCGGTAAGTGTTGCACTTTTTTCTACCTGCATAAAAACTTTTTTAAATGCATCCAGTTTTCTGTGTCCTTCTTGAGAATGGTATAATTACAGACTGGTCAGCAAGTGGAATGTTTTCAGATAGCCTCAGGACACAAGCTCAAATTCCTCTAACACACAAGGCCTTTGTTAATATGTTTAGTGTTTGTCATTTCATAGGTCTAACTCATCCATCTAGAGTCAATTTTAGGACAATCCTTCCAAAAGGATAAATACATATTTTTAAATGCGGCCACATTTTCAGAATGACCTCCTTCTAGATGTAACTGATGATCACGTATTTATGAAAGATATTTAAGTCATCATTAATACCAAAGCGGTGATCTCACATTAAACTTTCCGCTCATCAGTAAGGCGAAAAGCGGATAAATCTGGAAGCAATTGACATGTGATGGTGCGGGCAGGGGGGGTCATTTCGCGCCGTAGTGTTTAATTTCTGGTTGAGCGATCATCATCAATGAAACAGAGATGCTGACCTTTTTGGCAACTATTAATTTGGTAAGCCCGGGCCATTTTTAAGCAAACAAGAGCGGGCCTCCACTCTGTCCATCCAATTTCCTAGTGCGTAAATTGGACCACCGCTTGCACAATTCTCTATTCATTACAGTGCTGCTGAAAGGAAGCAGAGAGGTGGCAGAGTGGTTTTCTTTTCCCTTTTTTTTTTCCTGTGTGTGTGCGCGTGGGATGTGTGTTCGGGTGAGAGGGTGATGAGGGGAGAGACAGAATGGAAGCAAAATGCCTTCCAGGAGGTTCCCAAGCATAAAGACTGGACTTTCCTTTGCTTCTTTTTTTTATTTTTTATTTTCTTGCTTTGGGGGAGGGGAGCGTCAGGCAGACGGGGGCGAGTGAAGTAAAAAGCTGTCGTAATTGAAACGCGGCCTAATCAGACTCATTACCATTTTCACCAATTTGCACCACCAAAGATGCTTATTAGGTAACTGTGTTTAATAAGCTGCTCTTTAGAAAACTCACTGTAATGAGCTCTTTAAAGTCAGACTTGAGCGTGATTACACACTGGAAGTGTTTTGCAAAGCCATAGCAGACTGGTGCATTTAACCAAGTACAATGTCATAATTAAGCTGCACAAACTCAGCACTTCACACCACCAATACTTCCAGCCGCAGCCGGCAGACATATTGAAAAGTGTTTATGATTACTTATCTTTACAATCCGGAGGATTTTCATCACCGGCTGTAAACATAATTATGATGGCGATTGCTTTTATTCTGCGTAGACACAACTTTTTACACGACAAGCATGTAAATACAGCTGACAGGCTGTAATTATGTTTATAAATAAAAACAAGCTTGTGTTCAGATTCACTGGAGATATTCGGAGCAAACATTCAGCTACAATGTGAAATGGTAATCGGTACAGCTACAGACAGTCATTCATCTCACATATCAAGTTAAGACAATTTAAACTCAATTTGGAGCTCCGTGTGGCAGTAATTCCCATCTTTGGATGGCAGGGTGCCATTTAACCCCTCATTTACAAAAGCTAAGCCATCCTCATTCAGTCTTTTCAGGGCTACTGTCCATACATTTCATACTGTGGCCACCCATGGCAGCAAATTACCGCGTGTCTCCACATCTTTAAAGCCCACTGATCCATGTGAATGATATTCCAATCAAGGGTGGAAAGTGATTGTCAAAACATGTTCTTGTACTATTTTAACCTGCCAGTTCAGCAAACAGATCTCTTTTCTCTTTGCAGTCAAAATAATACTTTTGATCACCCAGGAGCTCATGAGTCAAGAGGAGTTTACAAAACGTGTCTGGAACTTAAACGCCTGAAACATCTTGATCTATGTTTGTTTTTAGGGAAATAAAATATATATATTTTTTTTAAAGTCAGTCAAATTTGATTAGGGATTATTTTTTCCAGAAATAAATTTGATGAAATATATCCAGATTTATTATTCCTAATGAACACAATCTGTTAGGGGTTTAAGGAGTAAACGCTGGGCACGAAGCTGAGAAATAAAAAAGCATAAACACATTTTGAGCCCATTTATCAAAAAGACAAGTTGTTAATAAAATGATTTTAAAAACCCTCCAAATATAGCAGCAGGCAAAATAGTTAATGATATATATTAAGGGTGTGTATTTGCAAGAATCTGGCAATATGATATGTGTCATGATTCAGGGGCAATGCTACAATATATCGTGATATATCGCGATGCTACAAGCAATACGATATATTGTGATATTTATAAATGTAATAGTTGGAAATCTGTCACAGCCTCTTTAGTTGTCTGCTGAGTGGAATCAATTCGCTTTATGCTAAAATGAACCTTTAATGCTACGTTGTCATGGTAACTAGTCACACATGCTCACAAATTTGTCCTGTTGTTTGAGTGTTTGACTCTGTCGTTGCAGATTTTAAAGATTACATAACTCCTGTCAGTCTTAATGACATGTCTTTGTTTTGAAACAAAACTGTGTCCACAGCCGGCTGTATCCTCTCATCGTCGGATAGCTGTGTGAAGTTAGCAACATTTACCCCTCACCGGTACTATCGCGAGATCTCGATGTTCTGTTGAAGCGGAGGACTGGTGAGCACTAATTACTGCAGCCAACAAGTGACTGGAGGTTGAAATACAACAAAATGAACAACCACTGTTAATTTTTGTGTATAAATTGTTAATAAAAATCGATATTGCGCTTTAAGAATATTGATATATTATTGTGACAGGAAATATCGCGATATATAAGTGTATCAATTTTTTCTTACACCCCTAATGTTGAGTACAACCCTTTCAAGTATTTTAAGTTTCGCATAAGTTTTGTATCTGTTGCTAAGAATTCTATATCATTCTTAAAAGTTTACAAGTTACAGTTTGACTGCAGACAACTAGGTCAAGATTTTAAAAATCCCATTTATTTTAAGTCCATCAAAGCTATAAAGTCTCTTTTATCCTCAGACTGTGAACCCATCATACTAAGCATTCATTTGTTTAAGCAATAATACATCATTGGTGTAAAAAATGTAACTTAGTAAACAATGTGATTAAAAAAATAAAATCAGAGGACGCACAAGACTTTCTCTAGCTCTTATAAAAAAAATCTGAATCTACAGCTTAAAAAAACCCTATCAGTTCATCTTAAAATGTATATTTTATAGATCAAACCCATATGTTGTCGTTCCATTTCCCACCAATTATACAAAGTTGACTCAAAAAGACGAATGAATGGACTGAAGCAGATCAAAAGGCCTCCTATAACTGGAAACACATTTCATATATAAATTGCATATTGTAATAATCTCTTATGAGACAATTTATAACAAAATATCTGGCACATATTTATGCTCAGACATCAGACATGACATTTACAGACACTTGTTAATCCTTTCATGGCCTAAAAATTACAAAGAGACTCCTCTAACCCTTCTGCCATGATTTCGGTTTCCATATGCTCAGTTGGAAAGCCTTCAGTAGCTACCATCACGCTGAACCTTGTCACTGCTAGCTGCACCCACTGAGGACAGCAAACAGACGTTTGATACTTAATCACAGAGTCAACAGGTTCTTTCACCCGTTACGAGGGAGTTTTACCAAACACACAATGCTCAGTCGGTGCATTCTCCTCCCTCAGATCCTAAAACACAGAAAACTAATACTTCAGCAGCCCACATATAATTAAAGTGGAGGTAAATCGAGTTAGATTTAACACTAAAAACATCCCGTCCAACGTTTTCATAAATCCAATAGAGCGTGACAGAGTAATGCAACAGTTTAATGCACTCTAATACATTATTAGCACAAATAAGGGGGAGGAAAGAGACTGAAAACAAGGAAAGCTTGTAGCTCCAACACTATAATAATGATTTGTTTTCATCACAATGAGCTTAGCTTGGACCTGAGTCAACAGTCAGTTTAGAAAGAAACTGTTTCTGCAGCAGCAACTATTTCTGACCTCAACACAACTTTAAAAAGTTTAATTGACTCAAATAATTAGACGAAATAAAAACAGCCACAAAAAACAGAATGGGCTCTGTAGATTTTAGATTTATCTCAAACGTATTACTTTTAGTGAGTCGGGGTCTTTTTTGTATGATCTTGGATTAAACACTTGCTTTAATTTTTAATTCCATGTTAACAAAAAATGCTTTATTTATACGATCTGGACTAATCACAATGGCTGATTTAAATCTAAAAGTTTTTTTTTCTAATGTTTGCATTGTTATTTTATCAAGATTTTGTCCCTTTTTAAAACAATGTTACTAAACTTTCAGAATAGCAAGATAATTAAAATAATTTTAGTACAAGCTGATTTTTAAACTCAACTTTAACTGCATTACAAACTTCAGCCGTTCTCAAGTCCCGCTGGTATTTGAGCTAAGTTCATGATAAACAGTATTGGCTTTGTGGAGCATCTATTTCTCACATTTTCCACTAATCCAGTAAATTGTGAGGTTGAGCTGTCATTTTTTTTCCACAGTGATGCTCATTAAACCACGACTCTTCAGGCCAAAAGGCCCCTGAGGCAACATCTTCCATTACTGCCCTCGGTGCAGAGAAATACACACACACACACACACACACACACACACACACACACACACACACATGCAAACTAACATCCCAGCACACACCAGTAAAACTTGAATACTGGTTTAAACCAAGACGGTTGCAGGAGACAGCCTTCACAGTGTTCTGTAGTGCAGAATGCTGATGAATACTCAAATGGCTTGTTAATTTATATTAAAAAAACACACAGTTGTTGAAATCAAGCGCTGGGTAAAACTTGTTTAACCTCTGAGCAGAAATACAGTAGAAAGCTGTAATTTTTTCGACTCTTGTGAACTCGGCTACTTTTCCTCTCTAGGGATCATTTACACACTTCAAGAGAGAAGAGAGGCAGATTGTGACCCTTCTGCACGAGGGCTCGTTGACCAAAAGATCCTCATCCCCTAAAGTTCAGCTACCTTAAAGAAGACAGAAACGAAACTGAATACCTTGACTTTTACAGATTTTTATCACACAGTGAAGAAAATCATCCGATATATTGCAGCCCCTCTGGAAATTAACAAATGATCGAGTTCGCTGGTCCAGTTCAAAACTGTGATTAATTCCAGTCGTTAGGCTTTACCACTACAATACCTCCTTAAAAAGAAAACAGTGAAATAATCAAGAAACCCTATAATTTCAATGTTTTTGAAGGATGTTTTTCAGCCTGAAATATAAACCTAAAGTCTGCTAAAGTTAGAGTTGAAATGAGAAATAAAAGGCAGCATTTTCCCATCATCTAATACTGCAAAACAAAAAACACCTGGGGCCAGATACCTAAAATTCCAAGTTATTTTTTTCTTGTGACTATAGAACCCAAGGTGCAAAAAATATTTAGAAAAATGTATCATCATCGCTGCAGTATCAGGGTCCAGAGTATCAATAATGCACAACACTGCTTGGATCACAATAAACGATAAACATTTAGCAGCAACAGTTTCACTGAGTTTGAAGTTGAGACACAGATTAGTACAACTGAGTTCTGCTTCATGCCATACATTCACAGCCTGCATGCCAATAATGAATTTAGACAATAACATGTAAACCCTTATTGTTGTAAATGCAGTTTTGATGTTAGCTGAGATGCTGGAGCACATATTTGTCATGACAGCCTGAAAAAAAAATAAAAAAGTTAAACTAATAATGCATCAGTTTTATATAGCGCTTTTTAGGTCACTCAAAGACGCTTTACAGAGTTGCATCATTCATTCACACAGTCATTCTCACTCTGGTGGTGGTAAACTATGACTAACGTCTGTAGCCACAGCTGCCCTGGGGCAGTCTGACAGAAGCGAGGCTGCCATTCTGCGCCATCGGCCCTTCTGACCACCACCAACATTCACACACAGTCACACTCACATTCAAACTAGGAAAGATAATGTGATATGTGTTTAATTATTGTCAAATTTTTTTATTACAATATTAAAAAGTAGTAGATTACATGTGTTACTAATGTTGTTCAGCAGGATTTGAGACTGAAACAAATTGACCTCCTTTTTATTATTACTTTGAACCATTAAAGCCCCAGGATTTCATGAAGGAATGGAGAAGAATGATGGGAGTCTCACAACATCATATACAATCTGCACTCAGAAAATGTGTTGTGAGTTTATCTCAGTATCTGTAAAACTAAGTTTAAGCCATTTGTGTGTTTTGACTAGCTGTGGCAGCCATCTTTGACTCCATGAGGTAATCAGTAGTAGACATATATCTACTGACTGCTGTCCTAGAGTATTGGTACAATCTGTCCAGTGGTTAATGAGATATTTTGCTAACAAACACAGAAACAGGTTAAAACAATATTCCTTGTATTTTGCCTAGAGCAACCCATCTTTAATGCAGGGAAACAGAAATAAGGTTTATTTGGTGTTTTCAATTTTTTATTCTGAGTAGAATAAAAGCTGTTGGAGAAAATTAAAAGAAGCTATTAATTTTTAAAGTTTGGATTTCTAAACTTCTGCAAAAAATAAAGAAAAATCGAGAAAGGCCAACAAAAATATGTTCTTTATTCCAGGTCCAAACATGGTTCAAGAACAGCCAGATAAGTCTGAAGGGACCCGTGAGTTAACTATTATTTGGTGGCACAAAACCAGAACATTTTCTGAGAGTTTTATATAACTGTAACTATGGCAGGAGTTAAAAAAATAAAAATAAAAATCCAAAGTCACCACAACAAAACCTTCAGGTGCAAGTTTAAGAAAAATGAAACTGTCTGATATCTAATAGAAATGAAACATTTCTTTAGTTAAAATATTCTTGGAAATAAAATAAAACTAGTTGAAATTCTAAAAATCCAAAATCTTCAATAAATCTAAGCTCCTGAAATTATTCAAGCAATTGTATCTAATAAAGATAAAGCAACACACCTGTGCTCTCAAACATCAATAACTACAAAAGAGGACATTTTTCTTGACAGCACAAAACAGCATTTAATATTCCTGTTTTTATCAGAAACTCTTCAAATAAAATCACCTTTAATTTAGTCTGATGAAAGCCAAGGCCTCCCTTGTTTGAATTTGCCTAAACTCATTCCATGAAGTCATGCAAGTGCACTTATGGATTTCAAAAGCTGAATTTTTTTTCTCCAGTGCACAAAGAACATCAAGGCTATTTGTAGTTCTATTTACTGTTTTCCACATATTAAACTGATTAAAAGTTTAAATTGAACTCTAATTGAAAATACCCGAGTGAGCAGCAATAGGATGCCAGCCTGTAACCGCCGTCAGAGGCATTCTGCGGTATCGACTGCGAGTCTCAAAGAAGGTCACTTCTCCAACACAGGCCAGACAAAAGGTGAAATGAGACAACTGAAGCAATCTTAGGTCAATATGAAATAGAAATCTCTCAGCTATACTGTAATAAAGTTACTGAAGTGAAGTAGTGAAGCCATAAAGGGGAACTTTTACAAGGAAAGAGCTGTAGAGGAGATTGGTTCGCCCACTGGCGAACAACGCCTTGAAAGAGCTAAGCTGGCATGATGAGCACCACAGAACTAACTGAGGCTCTTTAATGAGGCCTGGAGATTTAGATTACATTTAATATTTTTCAAGTGAGAAAAGTGTGTAAAAGTTGTAATAATCTTAGTATTGTCCTAAACTTTTTGTGAAATGATGCTTGAGTTTTAAAGCATTCATTTTGAATAAACATAATGCACAAAATGATGAGCTTTGTATGGTTATACTGAATCTAAAATTAATAAGCACCTGAATTGTAAATCATTTAATTATTTGACTGAGACATTGGTGCAGAAATTCTTAAAAGAAGATTAAACTTTTTGAACAGCGCTGCCAAGTGGTGCCGCTCCAGCACTGTGTGTGCTTGTGTGTGTGAGTTGCAATTTTTATTATTAACAAGGTTACTGATTGTTTGAATTTGTAGGCTATTAGAATAACTGAGAAAAAATCAAAACTATATGAGATATTGACTTAAATCAGAATGACAACAAGGACAGACAGCAGACCGTGAATCTACCTGACGATTATGACTTCCTGTAATATTCAGACCTCAAAGCTCTGGTTTGATGATGTAAAGGAGACACAGCGCTGTTAAACACGTCCTCATGGGTGTTCAAGTAAAAGTAGCATTGTATTAAAGTTGCACCACTTTTAAACTCAAGTCATTCCATTACACATCACGCATAAAAATGTTCAATCAGAAATGTTTTCTATACATTTTCTGTGATCATTCTAGCTAAACCATGTGTGCTAAGTAGCCCCACCAGAGCCACTATAGAAGTCAAAGCTGGAGACGAACCGGTCCATGAATTCATTTATCAATCATAAAGTGAGAAGTTTACTCAAATAGGAATAACGTTCTGTATTTCATATTGTAATATATCTGTAAGGTGTTAAAGACAAGTCAGAGGAAGCTCAAGAGGTGTTAGGAGCTAAAAGGAACTATGAATTTTCTATTGAGGCACATCTGCTGCTCGTTTTCCTGCTCAGGAGGTGAAGGCTTTCCTTTAAACTACAAGCTGACACTAAAACAGCTGACATCTTTTTTAACTTGTGCTGCTGTCAGACCTATAATCTGCAAACTGCAGACCAAAGTAAACAGATTTCACATGTTAATAGGTCAAATTAATCAAGGATCGTAAAATAAGAATGATTTAAGTTAGTTTCCACAAACTATTTTAGATATTGGTGCTAATAATTTTAAATAGATAATGTATTTATTTTGTCGTCAAGATCATTTCTATGTTCTGACTGACTGTTGTAAAAATAATGTGAAAACTTTGATAAGATTAAAAGAGATTTACTCTAATTCCTTTTCAGGTAAATTGTATTTGTGCAAATACCTCTATCCAAAAACTTTAATTATCATTATTTTATTTCAGAAACTTAGGAAGAAGAAGGCCTTGCAACTTGACCCTGCCTTTGAAATTTTCTAATTAATAAATTTGGGGATTTTTTTGTAAAAAATTTAATAAATCCACGCAAATACTTTTAAAATTCAATCAGTTTTACAAAAATCAGAAGTCAGACTCGGTATGGAAAACTGAAACGAATTTAAATGTATTTCTAGTTGAAATATTATAGTCCTTCAATTTGTTACATTTGTGTTTTAAATGTAAAAATGATCAGTTTCATAATATTATAAACACAGACACCTGTTTACATAAGGCATAAGCATTGTTAGTGACTTTGCATTAACTTTATTAATATCTACAAAAAAAGGGGGAGGCATACAAACGGGCAAGTCTGGTGTGAAAAAACAAGTTCTTTTTCATAAAGAAACATTTTAGGGAGTGAAAATTGTTCTATTGCTGCTATACTAAAGACCTAAACTGCAAAAATTTGCAAGAAATGTTTGTATTTTTTAAATTACCTATTTCCCTATCAGCTATCATCCTCTGACAAAACTACTCAGCTCATCTTTACTCAAAACCTCTTACTGGAAATCAGGCCAACTTAAAGAGTTAAATCATAAACTAAGTAACAGGTTGCCAGCATGTCGTATTATTCTAATTTAGCTTCTTTCTTCCAATAACTTAACCTTGTAAATTAATATAAGAAATGGCAGTATACGGGTTGTGCAGCAGGATATATATATAAAGATCTCTTTTCTGTATAAATTTAATTTTACTGTAGCAGAATAAACCTTTAATGGTGTCAGAAGTAATTGAGAGACACGACCGTCTAATAACAAGAGTCTGTAAACCACAAAGCATCAGATATATGAGAGAAAAGAGCCTTCAGAGAGTTTAATGCTCTGACACAAATGTCCTCAGAAAATTATTCCTTAATAGATTATGAAATGAAGGAAAGAAAGAAGGTCAATTTATGCCACAAAGCAATTGTGAAAAATAAATTAGATAATTAATAAAAAATCAAGAGGAAGACATTTCTCTACTTTCTTTGTTCTAAAAACCCTCTTTTGGGTTATTTTCCAACCATTCCTCAGGTAACTTTGGAGAAGTTGCATAAATTGATCATCAGTAACAGAATTTCCAGACGATGAGCCTTTTCTCTCCGTTCTTTATGTGCACTTCTCTCTGCAGTTTGAAGCTGTGACTGTTCTACAATGTGCTGCATTTGCATGTTCAGAATTCAACCAATTAAAAGCTAATTAATTAGACACAATTCTATTAAGAAACAAATCCCAGTCATCAATAAATACAACCAAGGGTCAGCCATTGCTCAAATGTGAATCGGCTCTTTGCACCATGCAGACTAGAGAAAAGCACAATAGCACTATTGGAACTCACAATAAACTGTTTGGCATGCATATATTTGCCGGAGCATGAACTCATCAGTGCTGATTGATTTTACCTCCCTGGAAAGAAAGCTGAGCTGCTGCTTGGACATACAGATCTCTATCAAATGGTCACTTCTAAATAAATAAATAAAAAAGAAATCCCATTTCTCTGTGACTATTGTTGATCTTGCTGTTATTGTAATCGCACTCTTCTCTGAAAGCCTCACATCGTGCAAGAAAGAACGGAGGAAAAATGCACACAAAGGAGGAAAAGAAATCAATCTAGGTTTATATTTTCTGCGTGCAGCAAAAAAAATAGATGCTTAAAATTGAGAATAAAATCAAACTGTATTCTGATTTGATAGTTTAAGTTGGTGAATTTAACCAGATTGTTTAGATCTTTTACAGTTGGGTTGTGCGGAGAGTATATCTTTTATTTCTTATAAACTGCTCTTAGAATGTAATGTTTTTAGATTCAAGCTGTTCTAAGATGACAGAAATCTGCATTTGGACTTAAAACAATTTTTTTAAAGTATTAATGTGAGTGATTTGTGAACATTATTTTTTTTAAACCACCGTTTAGTTTTTCTAAATAAGTATAGAGTTCATGTTTCTTCATAACATCTAAATCCAAGGCTTGGATGAAACTTATTTTCACTCTAAACTGAGTTTAACTTTCGTGTGGCAGATTTCCATCAAACACACTGAATGCTTGTAAAGGGAAAGAATGGCCTTCTGGCAGAAATATGCAATAAAAAAAACATTTACTCTATTGTTTATTTGTTAGGTTTTTGTTACAAGTTTGGTGCTTACTGTTAAATAAATCTGCTTGTGGGCAGTGCGAGTTCCCCAGATGAATAACAGCGAACAGAAAGTGTACAAGTCCACTTTGTACAATGCAATTCATGCAGCCTTGTTCATTTGGGTATGCATGAAATAACAATATCCTACTGGGAGCACTCTGAGTTTCAAACACTTGGGGTCAACTACACAAGCAGATTCCACATGTGTAGCCTGTGGCCACTGAGGTCTGGAATCTACCTCCCTCCTGGCTGGGTGACGTTGCATGTTCTATTTCCAGACCGAGGGTTGAAGTGAGGCTGCAGGGAGTGTAACACTGACCCACATGACCTGTGGCCTAGAAAAGCTGCCTGAAGCTCTGCACACTAAAAAAAAAACTTCTCACTCCTTTGCTGCAGACTTTCAAAGGAGAACAAAACCTTTGCACATAGCATGTGTCTTTTCATGCCAAATGATTTGCATCCTCTTTTATTCACATCCTTGACTTGTCGTTGCAGACCACGCCGCTGTTGGAACCCTGTTGCAAACTCTCCAAAGTCTCAAGTGGGAAGTCGGCGAGAAAGCCGAAAAGGAAAAACTGTTTTACTTTCAGGCTCGGTGTCTACAGGCCACATGTCTCCAGTCATCTGTCACTAGTTTACATACATACTATGACACTTCCTCTCTCTGTGGGAACCCGTTGTCACCACTTGGCCGCCAGCGGAGGCTGACTGGGTGCTGGATGGGTCTCCCCCAGGTACCTCTGGGGAGCCACATTAGGTCTAACTGACAGACTGACAGGAACACACACACACACACAAGTCCAACCCTTTTCCGAGCAGCCCTCACTCCTCCAACAGCACACCAGCGCACATACTCCCAAGGCACAGCGCACTTTGCATAAAGCAGTGACTTTGCTTTACATCAATTTTTTTTTCCAGACACAAAATTATTTTTCACCCCTCTAGCCTCTTCGTGCTACATGGAAGTTTTGAAATGAATAATGGAAACAACAGAGCTGAAGACTCATGGGATCCATTTAAAGATGTGGGAGAGGCGAAGCAGTCAGAATTTGGTCAAAAAAAAAAAAAAAAACAAGCTCCAAGAAAATGAATCTACTATTGTTCTAGACTGTATAGGACTAATAGTGCCAAGAATAATGCGGTTTTAAACATTTGTATTTAAATAAAGAGAAGTGCGGCAAAAACTTTCCAAAAATCTCATCTAAAGCCTGACTGAGTAAGAAGCAGCTAACAGCATGAAGGAGATCATAATTCTGCAGATTTAGCACTGAAATCAAACAGAACAGCTTTAGTTTAAAGCATGCAACAGGAAAAATGCTTGATTTCCTCTGTGAAAGTGGGAGTTTAAACTATGTTTAGCTCTTCTAACCTCAGTTTGGTATTTCCACCACGGCTTCCCAGATCCTTACAACAGAAGTGAGTCCGTTCTAACAGCTATTTTAGACAATGCAAAGTCAACACGACTCCCTGAGGTGATTTCCTGATAATGAACACAAAAGAAGTGTCAGCCCTCGTAAAGCCCAGCGATGACTCTGAATTACTGAGCGCTCTTTTGTTTTTTTATTTCCCTGATTTAAATTAATCATGAAATCTAAGAGGGACTGTCAAACGGGTCAATTACAGACCAAAAACTCAAGCTTATGAGTTAAAATGTGTGCGTGTGTTAAAAAGAAGCAAACACATTTTTCCATTTTTTCTCTATAGATGTGTTAACTTCTGCACAGACTGGTGTGGTCATGTCACCACGCCACTGAGCCTGACACCTTAAACCTCCATGACAGCACACACACCCCTCTATCCTCCTTCTTCTCTTCCCTCCAGGCATCCTCGTCTCCCTCGCCTCTACGCCATCAGGCAAACCCCAAACCATCGTCTCCGGCGCTCGAGGCTCCCTCTGCTAACGGCTGGCACCGGGCCAACCCGTCAGCCACCCGACGCCTCGGAGGATGAGTGAATCACAGACAAGTTTTCAGAAAAGACACTGATAGCTCACGTCTCATCTGATCATCACTTTGGCTAATTGACTCAAATTGATATTTAAGACAATTAACAAAAGGGGGTGTGACAAATGGGAAGAAAGAGGGGGGAAAGAGTCAAAAGATGAGCTCTTACATTCAAAGCTAATATGCGCACGCTGGTGAATACAAATGTCAAAGTTAATTTCAGCATTTATTTCAATACATGAATTATGAAACGATTATCACATCTGTACTAAAATGGTTGGCTCTTTGTGCAAAAAAGAAAAAATGTTTTCGGATCTGGATAATTTCCATCTAAATTTTTGAAAAAGTCGGAAATGTTTTATCGGGACGACGAAAGAAATGCTTTGACGATCATCTAAATAAAATTCCATCCAATATTTGCCGTTTTCAGAGTATCTGCAAAAGTGTCCTCGAATAATCAGATGCTGGTTTGTGCGAGAACACAAGAAGCATTTCAATATTTTTTTAAAAATACAGATTTTTTTCTTTTATTCCAGTGAAAGGCTGGCTGTTCTTTCACAATACACACCTCCCCAACAGTTTGTACAAAAAAAAGCACCTTGGAAGAAGGACAGGAACAAACACCCCTCTTCACCAAGGTTACTCAATGATAAGCAACAGTACTCAGGCACACAATGACGGCTCAAAGTGCCAGCTATTTTCAAAAGTCATGAAATTGGAGATTTTGTTAATCATCCACTGTTAGTGTTGGGTCCTCACAGCCTCAGACTGACAGCACATTATCTGGTTAAAGAAATGAATTACGGAGAGGGAAGCTGATTCAGTCAGGGGACATTATGTTGTTATTTCCTTCAGATGAATAACATGCTCATGCTGTCACCCAAAGCTGTCGACAGCTCCTCTATTCACTCTGTGAGATCCACGCAGCATCTATTTTATAGTAAAACTCTTTAGAGTGATGTAAATTTATAAAAATAATTTTAAAACACCCATCAAAATGTATTATTCTTTGCAAATATAAAGATTTCCTGTCATTATTTGGAAAACAAAGAAGAAGTCTAGAAGTTTGCATGTCTAATTAAAATGTAAACAGTGTAATGAGGACATCAGTGATTTAGGCAAACGTCTCTTTGGCTGCCACAGGGGGTATGATAATTACAGAGGCAAATCTATGAATGCACATGAATCTCCTACAAGTCCAGATTAAAAGCCTTAGTGCTAAACCTAGTTTAGTACACCTGGGGATTGTCTATTCTAGCCAATCCCCAGCAGGCTCCGAGCTGCCTCGTCTTCTTATGAGTGCAGAGACACCTCATGTGAAGGAGATGAAACAAAGCCCCTGGTTTCAACGTGTTGAGACGAACGAGGAGTTTGAGGCAACAGATGCTGCACTTTGGAGTAAATAATACGCCTGCAAGTGGCCTGAATAAAAGCAGCCCTGTGACACACTTTAAGTGCTGCTATTATAATCAGTTATTCAGCGATGTTTTATAATATGGATGAGAAATAAAGTCGTATAAGGGCTCTCTTTAATTAGGTGTGTTAGAAACAGGATGCAAAAAAAACTATTCTGTGATTTATTTATTAGAATCAGAGGAAATAAATGATGTGGTGGGTTGGTAGCTGAGAGGTAAATACAAGCAACCAATGGTAGACATTCTAGAAAATGTCTATGCCATATGCTGTCACTCAGAAAGAAAAAAACCCCAGGTCTGAGCAGACAGTCACTGTGTCTAAATGAGATGGTAGGAGGAGGAGGAGGGAAGAAAAAGGGAGGATGTCAAGGATTCATGGTCCTTCATCTTCGCAGTAGAGCAAACACGTCCCTCAGTATAGCAACAGACAGCTGCCTCCACCTTCTAATGCAGCCCAACTTAAATCACTGCGAGAATTGTCAGTGCAGAGAGAGACGCACAAAGATAACATAGCAAGCTGCCATGAGGGAAACGACAGAGCTGTGTGGAAACAAGGAAGGGAGAGACGAACTGAGACAAAGAGAGAGGAGGGAGGGGGAACATGTTAAAAGGCTGGATTTTCTCTTTTTCTTTTCTTGTCCATTTAGCTTGAATCTGACTCCTGTGGGGACTCCTTTTGCTTTTTATATGAAAAGCAGCAAAGACACCGCTTAACGTGTTTATGTAAAGATTAAATCCCTGCTCTGATCTAGTCAAAATCAAACATTTTTTAAAAATATTTTAAAAACCTGCAGTTTTTCTAGCTTTAATTGTCGTTATTAGTGTACATGTGAAGTGTCAGGTCTATTCCACAAAACCCTTCTAAAGTAATGCTTTAAATTGTGCTGTCAGTTTTACTGATCACTTGTGGTGCCACACACTCTGGATTATAGACAGAACACTTAGAGAAGCTAAATTGCCTAGCAAGGGCACATCAAGCTATTAAGTCGCAGCTTTATCTAAGCTGCACATCCTTGAATATTTCTGCTTTTTGCACGCGTATGCTTTGGTGCATCTGCAAATAAGTGACCTAACAATGAATATTCCAAATAGCTCAATCTGCAAACACCAAATTAAAGAAAACCTGCGATACACGTTGAAGATATAAGTGTGTAAAGCTGCACTGTAACAAGAAAAAATAAAGGTTTTCCTGTCATCCGTTGCACTACGATGAAGAAAACATGATTTTCAGCTTCACCAACATGACTAAATATAACAAAAACACACCTCTTTTGGAATTTTTACTCACATTTTGCAACATATGTGAATGAAAAAAGGGCTGATGTCAAATTTAGTCACTTACATCAAGCTGAAACTTATCGTAGAGGCTGTGCAATCAGAAACACACAACGCTGCCAGCTTTTCTTTTTTTTATGCACATCTGAGGTGTCTGAGGTTAAGTAAGGATCTGCAAGAACCGCCTAACACACTGCAGGAGCTCAAACATGGAATGCTTCCCGAGCTTGAACCCTGAAATGTATTCTCGCGTAGCTTTTAATATTAATTCTGGGTCAAAGATTCAGGAAAATGATTTGATGAAGCTGAGACTTATTTTGCAATTTGCTCTGAGTAAACAAATCACTTCCTTTAGGATTAGACGTTGACATGTTTTACATTCAATCATTTTATCAAGTTTTGAGTCTAAGCAAGCCACTCAAAATTAATATTTTTACATACTACATTTAAATATTAGACAAAAATTATATATGCTCCAAATAAATTGTTTTAGTGTTCATGTGGAGAATCTCAAACCCTAATTCATTCTGTCGAGGCTACAAATATGAGAAAAATTCCAACAAATGTAATGCCCACTTAACAAAAACCACATTACAACCAAACACTTACACATAATGAGTGTTGTGGTAATGTACTTTTTTTCCCCTCCTGACTGACGGATGCTGGAATGCTGGTATTTTTTTATTTTTTATTTTTGAAGAGGAGTGAAAACATACTTCAGCTCACTGATGATGATGTTAATTTCCTCTCAGAGCAAAACATGCAAATGAACTGTGTGAACACAATTAAGTAAATTGTTCTACGGAGGTGGAGGAGGTTCGCTCAGGACAAAGTGATTTGCAGGAGAGAGCCACCACACAACCTGTTACGTCTCCCCCGACTTTGTGTCCATTTACTCGCTTGTCACAAATAATTGCTGCTGGAAGAAGAAGAAGAAGAACTATTTCTGGTATTCCCTTTGAACCAAACGTGTGAGCGGATCTTATTTAGTTTGTAAAGTCATCCTGTGACCCCTTTAAAATCATTTAACTTGCAGAATATTTATTGCTTTTCTTACATAATAAATTAGATCCTGGTATTTTGGACAATCTAACAGCAAGTTGATTTGTTTTAACTGTTTAAATTAATCCTGAGTTGTCGTAATATCATAAAAAGTGAAAATAAAAAATGTCCTATAAAAGCAGATTATTAAAATGTTGATATTGTGACAGAAAAACAGGCTTGATGTGGGATTATAATGCAAAATCTTAATGCAAACAAACATATTTTACATATAAATTCATATTTTTGCATATTTAAGCAAATAAGTCACACTGTTAGGAATTATGCATGCATAAACGGTGCAATGAGAGACAAAAAAAGACAAAAAATGATGGCAAATTGTTTCACCTTAATGATCTTAATTTATAATACCACTTATGTAACAATATCTCATTAAAATACTGAACTTTGGAAGATGATCCATGCACACACAGACACACACACACACTGGCAAAAATGCTACGATTGCAGCATTTTTTCTTCTCTTTAAATAAGACAAATAAGAAATTAAAAATAAAGAACAGTGAAGATAATTACAAATAACACAGGCCTACCATAAATACTGGTGCTAGTGATCATGTCTTCAAGCCTAAAAACAAAAGGAGAGGGAAAAACAGCAGAATCGGAATTTTCACGAGGAGGAATTCCAAAGGTTGCTTCTCATTACAGCCACTTTTTCCCCCTGCAGCTATCGGATTTCACAACTTAAAAAAAAAAACATACACACGTTTCCTTGTTCTGTCCTCAGGTTTTCATTTAGGTCGCTTAATTATAATTAACCATACATGTCAGCCCGATTTAAAATAGTTAAAAAGGAGAGTTAGAATAAAAACACGCCCTGGACGGAGACGCGGAAGCTCGGCTGCAGCCTGTCACTTCTTAGCGCGAGTAGAAAGTGGAGAATAGGACGCATGCGAGAGACTGGGGATGACATAAAACACACATTCTTCATGCCGCCCATTAGAGGAAGAGGCTAAAGCAGCGTGAAGCCCCCCTCCCTTAACGTTTAAAATAGATTACTTGCCAGCAGTTGTCCCACTAAGAGCGCAATGACAACCCATCTATCTATTAACCTCCCGCCTGCTGTTACCGCGGCAAGTTTTATTCAGGCTGACATGCAAAAACTTCTCAATGCAAGAAAGTTATTTAGTAAACCAGTGAATCCAGCCGTGTGGTGCCATATTTCCAAACTACAGCGAGTGGAAATGTCCGGAGAGCCGCTCGATTTTAAAGCGTTTCTGGATAAAACGCGCAGGGGAAATGCGCTGCGCTGCAGCCCCGTGACGCGCGACATCGTCCGTCTCCCAGCGAGCGTTTGCGCCTATAATAATAATAATAACAGCGCGGCTCGCTTTCTAACTGTTCCATCAGTGATGAGCAGAGGGCTTACCTGTGTAGGTGACAGGGCAGCGCGGGGGTTTATAGTACCATCGATCCGGTGAGTGCGGAGATGAATGGCTCGCTGCGGTCAAGCGTGGCTGCTCACCATTTGAAAGCATTCCAAGTTAGTGAGGGGAAGACTGACCACAGCCTCTGCCATGTTGGAATTCCAAACCCTGGACAGCTGCTCCACTGACTGAAGGCTGCACGCTGCACACTGCGCATGTTCTCTGTGCCGAGAGCCAAATTCAAAGAAAATCACCTCTAATGAGCAGCACTTAGGCAGTGCATTGTGTCAACATCACAACGTGCCTTATACTTGACTTATTAGCGATGTGTGCAAATCAACTCACAAATGATCAGAATTATTTATCAGCTATTATTACAGGAGAAATAATTATTAAAAGGGGGAAAATAAGTTTTTAGCAAAACATGTTTGTCTGTTTATTAACAGCCAGCAGCAATCACAGATAGCTGCTGATCCCTTGTTGAACTTTTGTGTGCTTGTAAAAGGTCTGCAAACTTTCAGAGCCCAAAGTCCAAACCAAGGGGACTCAGAGGATGCTGCTCCTGAGATAAACACAAAAAGGTCTAGTTCACAGTCCAAGCTGACTTACAGGATGTCACCCGCTGGGATAAATCTACCTTCTGGCTGCTTCTCTTTGATGTTCTTTATTCTAGAAATCTCAAACTTTTAAAAACTTTTAAGCTGACAGATGTGCAACCAGAATTGTGCCATAAAGTCAGTCTCTTTTTTTTGCACACTCAACATACATTTCCACCAAAGCAAGCTCAACACCAACTTGCAGTTTTAAAGTAAATGCTTTTTTTGAGCTTGTGGTACTATAATGGATGTAAATAAACACAGTGGTGTGGAAATAAGATGATGTTCCATCTTCGACTTCATTGCTTCACAAATAGTTTGGCACCGAACAAAAAGCTGCCTCGCACTCTGCCAACTTTTATTAATCAAAGCAGATCAGGCCTTTTTAAAAGTGTCCTAAAAGGCAAAACTATCGCTTTATTTATTCCTAAAAATATACAAAAGTAATCCATCCCAAGTGTTTCTTCACAGAGACAAACCCCTGTTTGTACCACGGAGTTCAATATGCTTTGGGGCCATTTTGGCACAGGATGTGTAGCTAATGACAGTTTGTTTGTGTGAGAATAAAAAAACACATTTATCTATATTTTCAGCTATAAACACATTCAGACTGATTTTAAAAACAACAAGGATTTCACATCAAGGAACCTTCCTTCAGCCAGCACCTTCCTATGGGGTCTCGAAGAGCTGCTGACTTTTTTTTTTTGCACTTTAGAGCATAAAATGATTTATAAAATATCTTTAAAAACCTACATAATTCCAATTTTAAAAGTTTTATTGCCTATTAAAAGAAAAAAGATGCTAAAGTTTAGACCTGAACAGTTCCTGTTATTTCTGAATATTTTCTGTTTCTTTGTTTTGTCTGAAAAGCCTCTCTGCTCTTAGGCTACGATGCTTTTCAATACTTATGACACTGAGTTGGTACGTGCCACTTAGTGCAGAAAAGGTCCACTTCATTTGTGAAGATTTTTCCTGGAAAAGACAAAAGTTTAATTCTTTTATTTTACGCCTTTAAAAGCAGGAAATATGACAGTATTAGATGTGATAGTAAAGCACTTGATATTGAGTTTGCATGAGGACTCTGATGAAACAGGCACTCAAACAAAGGGTTTCAGACATAATTACAAAAAAATGCTGCAGCAGCACAAGAGTAGTGTGTTTGAACATTACATTGTGTTCATGGTTTTCACAAAAATTAAAAATGTTGATCCTTTAAATGAATATAAGGTGGTTGTCTCACATGCATGATTCCAACCAAGAAAATGAATGCTCTTATTCCACATAATCCCAAATTATCATTATATCTTGCAGATCAAATCATGAACAAGCTTCCTATAAAGTTACCAGTGGATAATAACTCATTTTCTCTTGATTTTAATACAGATTGTTCTCCAGCTACTTCCTGTTTTCTGTTCTCAACCTTGACAGAGGGAGCTGATACTGTTTTTTTTTCCCACTGGAGACTGCAGAGACCCTGGTTAGACGCATGATATGAGGTTTGGCACCAAAAGTTGCATTATGCCCTCTCATCTCCATACCCAAGGCCCTGGGAGTGATGCATTGATTCAGCCTTCAGCTCTCCCTTGGCTGCACCATGCTAATTCCAACAGCCTGAACTCTTTGGAGACACAACACAGCAACCGATCTGCTACTGAAAAATGACACTTGTAGTTCTCTTTAACAGAACCCCACTTCACAAGATCTAAACCATCGGCTTAAACATCCAGCACTATTAGCAAACAATACAGTGAAATTTGACATTATGACAGAAAAACGGAGAGAAAGTTAAAATGGCATTTCTCAAAAAACACTCTAATTGGAATAATAACTCATTAATATTTGAGACTCAACCAGAAACGACTGTCCGAGCTAGCAGAGGAACAGTCTGTGAAAATTTCCGTGTGCTGTGAAGGTCACGGTGAAAACAACAGCAGTGCGTTTCCAGGTGTAGCCACGTCCATTGTCTCCTTCCTCACATGGGCATGTTCAGTGTGTGCCTTTGTCCTTGTGTCAGCAGGCAGGACATTCTAAATTATTTTGCTCAGCTGCCTCCCTGAACTCTTGCTACAGCACGTCAATACACACACCCGCACATGCACACACACACACACACACCCATCCAGAGCACAGTTCATGTCCATCGTACAGCTGAATCCTTGACACAAAACCCAGAAAAATATATATATATTTCCTCTTCCTTTGTCAATTCCAAATCAGATATTTGAGTTTTATTTCTTGTTAATAAAGTGGAGCTTTAAGCAGATGGAGTTGTTTACTGGGAAATAGACAAACTGAACAACAATTGGTGATTTCCCCTTTTCCTGCTACACACCCACTGAAACTGTTCATTTCCCCAGGAATGAGGGTCTATGTGACTGCCTTTTTGTGTGTAACCTTCAGCCTACAGACTCTTATGTCATGTGTGATCACTTCAGCGATGTTGCTGGGCGTTTATTTTCCCTGCTATGAAACACTGACTCCGAGGAAACCAGCAGCAGGCACCGTAGCATGAATCCTCATCTTTTATTCTCCCGATCAGTGGTTTGTAGAGATATCGACTGAACTTCACAGTAATCACAGCAGCGACACTTGCGTCTTGTTTATCACAAATAAAAACATGCCGAGTCCCTGAAATCTATAACGCTTTCTCATCTTGAGACTGTGTTTATATCATTACACAAGTTAATCAAGTCCGATTTGGGACTTTCCATGGAGGGATGCTGCAAATGATATAATTTACTTTGGACCAACAGAATCAATGACGGAGATCTTTCAGCTCAGATCACAGTTACTGTAAAGTCAGCACATGGAAACATTTTGCTACAAGAGATCTGGTGTAAAAGATGTGCAAGAAGTGATAAATTAGACTCGATTTCAGAGATTATTCCAAAGTGTGTGTCTGAGTCCCTGTTTAGACGCTGGCTAAAATCCTAATAGGGAGAATCTTGAAGTGAATAGAGCCCACAAGAGGATAAGCTACTAAATCTTGCAATAAAAGCAATGTGATTTACAGTAAATTCCACAAGGCTGACAGTGCCACAGCTGAGGGCATAAACAGTCCTTTCAGCGCTGCGCCTCAGTTCCCTCTGCTGTGAACTACAATCACGCAGGCATGCTGCTCAGCAGCACTGACTTTGATAAATCACCAGGAAGTCCCACTGTTGGCTTAAAACTAGAACTTGTTCAGTTGCAATTCTGCATTTGTCCCTGTTTAATGTGTATGGAAGTGGCTTTAGCAGTAATCTGTCAGTGATTGATTAGGTGTGGCCAAATCCCCTTTCCGTTCTCCTCTTCTGGCTCGCTGTTCAGCTGCAGCTGTGTATTTACAGAAAGATGACTCTGTTGTGCGAGGCTGCCTTATTTACCTGCAACATAAACACGGTTGCTTCCACATGGGCGACTCTACAGACTGAGGATGACTACCAGTAAAACCAGAAACAAGGAGTGACATGTTTTGTTGCAGCTGAATTCATGCACCAGTGGATAAAGAAATAGGCTTATAGACCTATGACAGAGCTGCTTTGGGAATAAATCTTGTTTAAAGCTGTCATCCGTGTTTGGAGCAGCAGAAAATGATCCACTGATATCTGAACGCAACACAGCCACCTTAAAAAAAAAACAGAAATGTAACAGATACGTACGTAACCATTAGAACATATTTATTTTCTATGCGACTCAAGAGGTTGAAAAAGCAATTTAGAAAGGGTGTTGGATATTGATCACACTTACCAGCAATCCATTTTAATTAAATATTAAGAGAGTGTGCCGTATTGATAACAGCTGAACAGCAACTGCTTTTCTTTAGCCGTCATTTTAAAAAAAAGTGTACAAACTGGGGGGAAAAAAAGAAGACAAGCTTTAATAACACTCGTGTAATTATTTTTGAAAGCGAGGCTGCGTTCTATCTGATGCATTTTCCATTCATTCAATACTTTAGTTATTTTTAAAAGACGGTTTGAGTATGAACATCCGTGCATGAATTTTAATGGAGATACTTAAATGGTAATTATTCCACTCAGGCTCAAACGCAGGTAACAAATGGAATTCAATCAGTGTCCGTGCATAATGATGGTCATTAGGAGAAAGAAAATAATAATGACATCCTTTCTGCATTAAACCTGCAGACACTTTACACAATGATCCTGCAGCCATTATTGATCTCCATGGAGATAAGCAATTGTCACTTTTCAACATTGTGCCTGAATGTTAAATACAGCTCATTTTGTTTTTCTGCAAACTATTTCAGCCAACACCAAATTTTCATTTAATTTACTTCACTGCTTGAAATCCTTGTCTTGTGTGACATGATTGTAATTTGGGTTCATTGTCACAGCTGCCTCTCCCACTATTTTTCCCCACCGAGTTTTTTTCCCCCTTCTTTTTTTGTTATAAAAATGAACATCGCTTCTGAATGTGGCCGCGGGGACACTTTGAGTGTGTCTGATGTGTGAATATGCACATAGCACAGATAATAAAGATTAGAGATTCTTGCTCCTGATTGCTCCATTATGCTTCATTAAGTTGCAGCAAAATGCACACAAGTTACAGCTAATCTGACAAATCTAAACATCCATTAGTCCTTATTTTTTTATATTGTTTTGCACGCTTAATACAATAAAACTTACTAGTTAAAGACTGTAACAGTTGCTTACACATATTGTACAGTAGGCAGCATGTATTGAGTCGTATCCAAGACGGCCACTTGGTTGAATAATTAAATAAGATCTCCAATCGAATGATCCATGATTTGCATGCCTTCTGTTGCCAACTAGCTCCATCTGTTTGGTTTTGAGAGCTCTGACACAGTGGCTCGTGTGAGTGAAACAGCAATAATGTAATTGTGGATGTGACAGATACACCAGATGATGCAGGGACTGTTTGAAAGTCTGGTCCAAGGCATACTGTACAGCATGGTGTCATATGGTCTGAAAGAAAGCACGACAAAAACAGTTTCATAAAGACTCTTTATTGTCTCCTGATCCTGATTAACTTTAGAGAGCTGCAGCGATGACTGGCCTATTCTTTTACATCCTTAGCTCTAACACTGGAAAATGTAGTCAAAGCCTGTCCTGAAGCATGGATTATAAGAGCTGCTGTGTCTTAATTGAATAGCAGGCTCCAGAGCTTAGAGAGTGAAGGACAATAGTCAAAAGAACCAGTTTGGCTGGGCGCCAGTGGACTCAGCTCTCAGCAGCAGGTAGAGTCCAAATGGAAGTCCACATCAGGAGAGACAGCCTATGCTGTTTTGATGGATCTGTCATAACAGCCTGTGTATGCCCTCAGCTGGAGTTCAAAAATCTTCCTCTAAAAACACATTTCTATACAGGCACGCTGCTTTTTCTAAAGGGGCTGAGGGTGAACTTGGTGTTAATATCCTGCAAAATAAATAATAACATACGTGTTAAGTCTTTGAGTAAAGCAGGACAGCTTCATGTTCTCTTTCATGCAGACTTATTTTTCTTACCTTCTGTGATTATACTGCAGTCAATTTTCCCCCCAACCTGTCATGTTCTGATAGTTTGTGCAGACAGGATGGAGGATCTGAGTGCCTTATCAGAATTACTCTGCAACAGAAAGAGTCCTAGATACTCCTCCTGTTGCATAGCTAACTTTTTGGAGGTTTTTGAATGGCAGACTGCATCCAGCTTGATTTGACTGAGAGGCAAATTAAGTGACTAGAACAGCTAGCAGTGCTTTTATTTGCACATTTACTTATGAAAAGGCCTATTTTTGTTTGTGCATCCTATAAATGTAGTTGTTATATCCTTCAGGCATCACAAGAGGCAGCTGAACCCCCCCCCCCCACACACACACACACACTTTCTGCACTAATGTTTTTAATTCTGTCTCCTTGTGTTTGCCTTATTCTCCAATATGTTCAGAGAACAACCTTCTTAGATCTTATTACCATCAGGACATGCAATTTGTTAAAATTGTTCATTGGCTTTTTAAACATTTCTAATCCAGGATGTTTAAAAGGTTACCTCATCCTGTTTATGTTTTAATCAACCTGATTAGTTAACAATTAAATAACATTCAAAACATGGTCAAAGATGAAAACATTGAAGGCCAGAAAGACGTAATTTTCTCCAGCTGTATGCCTTTTATATTAAAGCACATCTGCTTATTTAAACGGCTGATGCCAGGGTCATTTAATTAATGTCTTTCTCTTTTTATCAGCTTCAGTGGTTCCACGGGAACTGAGTACCTCTTTGCCCATCACACTTAGGTGCTTTTGTCCAAGTAAAAGCCCATGATCACATGGTGAGCTTTTTTTCTTTATTCTAGCTGATAAATGTGGATTTAAATACTTTGATGCTTGAAGTGAAATTATGTCTTTTTTTCTTCTTTTTCCATGCAATGTGATTTATTTTCACATGTTTGAAAAGAATTTGTGTCAAGTATGAACATATTTAATTAACACCAAATCCAAACAGCCCTGTGAAACATTACATGTCAATTAAAATAGGTGATTATCTGTTCAGAGTTTTGTAAATCCATTTAATTTGTTTCTAAATGCATTTAGTTTCTTTTTCAACTGAATCATATTATTTTTCTATGAAACTTGACTTTAACTGTGTGAGGAGAAATGTGTCTCATCTGATTGGTTCAGGATGTTTACCTGCTGGGTTTTTATGACACTGCAGCAATTTGGAGGCCTCTCATGGTCCAATACACAAAGTGTGTACTTTTATTGTAATGTGGCAAATGTAATATGATTATTAAGAATTTTCCAACAATTTAGGCGACATTGTATAGTCTAATGTAGCAGGCAGCAGCCATACGTGCCATTTTATGAATTTTTTATTGGGGTGTTTAAATTTGATAGCATACACAATGTTAGACACTAACTCTGATTTAATATAGGATATTTAGACAGAACATTTATGCTAAATGGATTTACCTGTTATAATCAAGACTTCAAGTAAACATCAAGTCAGAATGGTTGAGGGTTAAGTTGTCTTTAGGGTTTTCCCTTCAAAGACATGCAGGTAAACAATAGTGTTGTTAAAAAGTAGCAGGTTTACAGTAAACCGTTTAGTGCAAAGAGGGAGAAGAAAACACAAAAATAAACTCTTTTTTTATACTTTAGGGTTGCAGAGACAAGCCATGACGGAAAACTTAATGCAAATAATAATAATAATAACAATAACATTTTGTCCAATCTGATATACTAGTATGCATTTTGTTTTCTTCATTAGTATTTGTTAGAGCATTCATTTGTTAATTTTGGTTCAAATGTCATGAATTTAAGAACCAAAGCAAATGACTCTTTATTAAAGTGATTGTTCAGATTGTTTTAAACTGTTGGAGTAGTTGTGAACAGTCAGTGTTTTACCTGCAGCTGTCAGAGTTTTTTTTTTTTTTTTTGAGGGAGAATCATAGAGAAAATCCTGCAGGAGCCTCAGGCTAAGAGCTGTTTTAAGAGCACATTTTTACCATTAAAACACCTGAAATCATAGTTTCATAAATATTTTTTTTGCACAGCATCACTTTTGCATCAGGCAGTAACAAAGATGACTGTGGGTATTTATATAAGTACTGCTGATTTTTTTTGCATGCAGTATTGTGCTGGAAAGCAATGTTTACTGCCCCAAGATAAATCTGAAACAACAATGATCCAAAATGTATTGTAGGCTTAAATAAATGTAATCATTTAGATTTCAGTTTTTGACAAGAATTTGCTTTTAAATGGACAAATAGCCTAACTGACCCATGAGAACTCTCTAAATCTGTAAACTGAAATCCTCTTAAATCAAATCACTAAACACACCTTTAAAAAGTCTGACCATTAAGTCTTAGGTGGCCTAAACAAAGAATGTCTGTTTTTAAAAGATATTGGTAACATCTCAAGGAAATATCCAAATTTAAAAACAAAGCTAATTAAACTGTGATGTATTTATTATAGTCTTTGTTGCAATTTTAAACCTGAGGCTTTCAAACACTAGCAAACAGAGAGCCATTAAACATGATTGTTAGGAAGCATTAAGTCTTCTTTGTTTTGTTTTTCGTTTTTTAAACCTCAAAATTGATTTAAAAAATGAAATAGTTGCTATTAAATGAACATAAATCCAGTGAAAAGTCTTAATCAAACATTAAAGCTTTTAAAATGAGTGTCTGACCTCTTTCTCCAAAATCTAATACAGTAAAGACAAATGTGAGAAAAGCAGAGGCTTGTGGAACACGCTGCCTGCAGTTTGATTCATTTTGCGAGGCAGAGCTTTCCCAAACAGCTCCAAGACTTCCTGATCAGCTGTAAGCCTGCGGCTTTCACACATAAGTCACTGAGAGCGATGGAGTCCCCTCTGTTTACTCACTCCAACCCAAATGATCTTTCACAAGTAGACCACTTCAGTTGTGAAATGGAATTTGCCAGGGCGTTCGGTCTTGAGTCTATTTCTCTGTACGCTTTACCAATTCCCAAACAGGGTTCAGTCGCTCACAGATAATGTCTGTGTGGATTGAGCTTGGCTCCTCTGCTGTTTTAACGGCCCACGGGAAAAGGTATTTGATGGAAGTAAAGAACGGCTCTTAAGCGAATACGCCGCTCTGAATTTTATTTCTGTTTAGCGATGCACATGTTTAACAGCAATTGGGTGATATTTATAATCGTGAGTGTATAATCTAACATGATAGCAGTTTTAAAAATTCATTTGCTGCCAATATTAATAAAGAACTGCGAGGTGTAAAAGAGGATGATACTCATATTACTGCCAAAGGTTTTAATATTTAATAGGATTTAATATAAAATGTAGTTTTTTTCACTAAAGCGCTGGTTGGTTTTGGCAGATATATGCTCACATTGAGTCTGAAGAGCGTAACTGATGGCTTTATTTTTGCAGTTGTTGACAGTATTACTGCTGGGGTATGTAGTTATGATAAATGGTTGTTTAGGAGGGCTGCATTTACTTTGTAGAGTCATTATGAGAATATTATGTATGAGAAAACAGTCATTAATATTCATTATAATTGCAAACTACTGAGCTGAATGCTGATGGAGTGTGTTCACTTGCCAACACGAGCCTGCCTTTCCTAATGCATTTATCACCGCATTTGTACAGCAATCAATGTAGGTGTTTAGGAGGATCTGTAACTCAATCTGACTTTTAGTCAGAACGCCCATAAAGCCCTCGAGGGAAGCATAAATTAATACACAAAAGTCACAACAGTATAATGCTTTAGTCATAGTATAAATGCTGGAATTGTGAGTGTGAAAATTTTAAAGGGATAGTTCAGATCTGACTAAAGCCCAGGTGGAGCCAAGTCCAAATAGCTTCTGTCATTTTAATATAACTCCAGTCTTAAAGGGATACGCCTCCCAAAAGTGATTTTTTTTGTCTATTGCCATATTCCCAATAGTTAGATAAGTGGGCAAAAACAATTTGTAACCAGTCCAGTCGTTATCCTGATCCGCCAGGACTCCTTTAGCTTTAGCTTAGCAGAAAACAATGTAAGTGAATGGTAACAACTAGCATTGTGAGAAAAAAGTCCTTAAATCTCACTCAGTAGTGATATTAATTCTGCCTAGTGACCTCAATAATCATATCAACTGGAAGTGTAAATAAAAAGTAACACAAAGGAATTACAGGTAGTATTTTAGATTCAGGACTACTTTACGACAAAGAACAGCTGTAAGCCTCCACTGAACGGTGCAAGGGCGTGACGCAGCGGCCCCAAAGACACCTACTTCCACAAACGCATATCCACACATTGTTTGCAAACTTCAAAGATGAAGAAAAATAACACAAAGGTTCAAGCTGCACAGAGATTATCCTCAAAAAACTTTACCGGGTTTAGCTTAGTAGACAGTGTCTATAGGAGTCTTTGGGACCGCTGCGTCATGTCCTTATGCCGTTCAGCGGAGGCTTACTTTGTCATGAAGTAGTCCCAAGTCTAAAATAGTAACTGTAATTCCTTTGTGTTACTTTTTATTTTCACTTGAATTCAATATGTTTATTGAGGTCACTAAACAGAATTAGTATCACTACGGACTTTTCCCCCTCACAATGCTAGTTGTTACCATTCACTTACATTGTTTTCTGCTAAGCTAAAGCTAAAGGGGTGCTGCTGGATCAGGATAATGACTGGGCTGGTTATACATTGTTTTTGCCCACTTATCTAACTATGGGGAATATGGCAATAGACAAAAAAAAAAATCATGTTTGGGTGGCGTATCCCTTTAGAATTATAATAGTGGTTCATGCAAACACAATATAAAAACTTTACTGCTATCAGAATCATTTATATGGTTATTTCAGCAGAAAAATCATGATAACAGAGATGGAAGAACCTCAGGCTGCACTGAAAATGCTTCGACTAGATGCTGCTTGCAAAGATTCTGTGTAAAAAAAAAAACATGTAATGCAAAAGTGGCAGCAATGCATAAATTAAAAAAAATATTGTTTGCATGATCTGCAATCTGACATGGACTTTGCTCTGCTCTCACTAGCATTTGGCTCATCAGTGTGATCAGAATTAGTCTCTGTTTCTCCAAGTTGAGGTTGTTCAAATATCTATCTATAACAGGTATAGTTTTATTCATTTTTTTTAAGGAAGACTGGATGGTTTTTTGGAAGAAAATCATCTTCAAAAATCCTCAAAATGTGCACAACTTGGCTGATGGAGAATCTACAACATAAGGATAATAACTGTTCTTTATTTCACCAAGATCAAAACTGTCCATCATCTCCTATATTAAGCTCACTCCCTCATATTCTCCTACAGATGCAGTTTTCCTATTCTGGTTGAGTAGAGGTTGAATTTTGTTTGTATCTGGTAATTGGAGCAATGTTGAAGTGAGAAGCACTGATACATTTCCTAGTCTACACGTGAATGAGGCTAGCAATGGAAGGAAAAGGTCAGGCCCTGGACTTGCCTTTCTCCCCCAGGGCCCTGAGCTGTAGGGGCCAGAGAACACCACAAACAATTAAACATGTTGCTTCTCAGGGCAGAGCAGCCAGACTCCTGTTGGTTAGAGAAGTTTGTTTTTTTTTAAACCTCTGTGGGTTGTTGTTGGTCACTCTTCAGAGCAATAATCTGCAGGTCTGAGCAATCAATACAGCCACGACAGCTTCAGCTTCCATTAGCGCAGGCGTCTCCTGAGTGCCTGTGCATGAGGAGAGGAGCACAGAGTAGGCATCAGCAAACACACACACACACACACACACACACACACACACACACACACACACACACACACACACACACACACACACACACACACACACACACACACACACACACACATATATTCAAGCTCATGCTCAGAATCACCCACTCACACATGTACATGCATTGACCAGACACTAACACAATGGATACAAACACAGCACAAATACAGATAAGCAGATTATAATATATATAATAAGATTTACTTGTTTGGGTTTTTATCCATAAAGTTACCTCTTTCCTGCTAGTTTGTGGATTTTTGATGCGGTTGTGTTAGAGAAACATAAAAAGAGCTGTATGTAGTCACTGGTTGAATTTTTCCTAATTGTTCCGTGACCTTTCTTTATATCCTTAGCAATTAGCTGATGAGTTTGTCTGCACTTGTCTGAATCGTTGGATTGTAATCAACCCAAACAGAAAGAGCCTGGCATTCGAGGACCCTCACCACACCACGTTTTATTAATTACCAAACAATAATCAAATGAGGTTTGATGAAAGGGAGGCACCCAACAAATGTTAACCTACGTGGAGTGCACACAGAGGATGAATAAAATCATCTGAGTAACCCTGGATATAAGATTACAACGCTGTAATTATTTTCCAATGAAAGTGTCTGCAAGAATGCTTGAGTTGATAAGATTCAGTGATATTCATTACACTCAAGGAGCAAAATATGCTTTTTGTATTTATTGATTTATTTAAAAACCTCACCTCCTTGAGAAGCAAAACAATTATTTTCAGCTCCTATGAGTTCAAAATGTCCACGCGCTGCAACACAAAATTCTCACTTATTAGCTGCAGAAAAAAGGTTAAAAAAGATGATTTGAGTGTAAAAGTTAATGACACAACAAACATAACCAAATTTTTACAAATATATTTTAAAATTTTAGGGAATAGGCCTGCATTAATATGTTAACCAGCTTCTCTTTTTTTTTTGTAAACACAACTATTTTATGATTAGACAAATAAAACTTCAGTTAATAGTTTGCTTTTTCTACCAAATAGAATACTTTTCAAAGAACTTTAATAAGCTGTTTTGCTGAAAGTGTTAGTTTTGTTAACTGAGGCCCTTCCAGTTCACCTCTAGTCAGAATGTAATGGAAAAAGCCTGAACAAACTGTCTAACATGTTGGTGTTTTGAGAAAGTAAAGTGCAAACTTAGAGGTAAGAAATATGAAGAATGAACGCTTTTGTCCAGAATGCATTGCATATCACCCACCACCTCTTAATATTAAACTACGGTAAATGTGTTTAATGAGTCATAAATGTTTTGATAAAATCTTGATAACTACTTCATGCACAATCTCATGTAGTACTGCAAGATCTCATGTACTCTGTTAGTACTCATAATATAGATTACCCTCAACTGACTGAGTTATAGCAACTCTTGTGTTGTTTTTTAAATTAAATGTCAGTTAGCCGTAGTGGCCATCTTAATTTAGGTAGAATCCAGAGTTAATTAGTTGTAGGTTCACACCCAAAGATGTTCTGAAAATTCCATTATGATTTGTTGAGTGGTGGATGAGATATTTAGCTAAACACAAACACAGTGGGCGAGGTGATTAGAGAATACAAACAGGTGAGCTGATTACACACGAGGAACAGGTGTGAGGAGAGCTAAAGCAATGACAACTGAAAGGAACTTACAAGTAATGAAAAATAACGAATATGGGTAAAACATCACTGAAAACGGGCTGCATGGTGGCGCAGTTGGTTAGCACTGTTGCCTCGCAGCAAGGAGGTCGTGGGTTCGCGTCCCGGCTCTGCGGCCTCTCTGCGTGGAGTTTGCATGTTCTCCCCGTGCATGCGTGGGTTTCCTCCGGGTACTCCGGTTTCCTCCCACAGTCCAAAGACATGACTGTCAGGCTAATTGGGCTGGTAAATTGTCCTTAGGTGTGAGTGGGTGTGTGGTTGTTTGTCTCGTTCGTCTCTGTGTGGCCCTGCGATGGACTGGCGACCCGTCCAGGGTGTCCCCCGCCTCTCGCCCCTTGACCGCTGGAGATAGGCACCAGCTGCCCCGCGACTCTCTGTGGAGGAATACGCGGCTACAGAAAATGGATGGATGGACATCACTGAAAACCCTCTGAAATACAAAGGAATCTTTGAAACAGAACATACATAACAACCCCATAAAGTGAATATTTTGACTATGGGCCAATTTAGATAAAAAATTAATGGTGAAAGTTAACATTCAAACATTATTCTTTTCAACACTTTTAGAGTGTACATTTTACAGTTTAAAAAAGTTATTGTTTTTTTTTTTTTTTAATAAAGTAGCTGCACTGTAATAAAGATTGAGTTCTTTGAGTCTTTTTTGTGCTACTATGGGAAATGCAGCTCTGACTGGGTCAAACTGGACCTCTAATAAATCCCTTTAAAATATCACCATATAACCACAATATACATAAAAGAGGCTCAACGCTTTCTTGGCTGCATGTTCATACAGGTTATTAGATGTAGGAAAGTGTTTATTAACATGAAATTAATAAGAACATGCATGCTCACTGTTCTCCCACCACCTGAGCTGTGATATTCCTTTAAAGCTGCAATTATCAGAAGATTAACAAGTTCATGCTGTTACGAAAGGATGCTGTGAGAATGAATTTTGGTTCCAACAGCCCTTGGCGGCTTGCCATGGCTGAAGGTGACAGAAATCTTGCCGATCTTGCACGACATTGGAGGGGGATGGACGGAGCTGGCTGGGTGGAGCTTCTGAAACTGAAAGTCATTGCTGCTTGGGCTTCCACCCTGCCCTCGCTGCCCCGGTCCTCCAGATCGGCTTTACTCAGCAGATTTCTCTCCTGTGGGAAACGGGGGAGAGGCAGCAAGCAGCTGAAAGCTGTCTCACCCAACACACGGCCAAAGCCTCTACTGTCCTAATGCTAATTATTGATCAGATGATTAAGTCAGATGAAGAGATTTTTTTTTTAAAGTGTGAGCTGTGATTGTGGAGAGAGTTACCAAATAATCAATACTTTCAATCAAGTCAGAAAGCCCTTCTGCCAGTCACGCTGAGTAAGGTGATTACAATTGAGTCTTAAGACAATGAAGAACTTCACAGAGCTTTCTTGGACACACTCAGACTCCTTACAGGGATTCTAATGAACTCAGACCTTCTAAATGTACCTTAAATCACTTTAGCTAAGATCCTGAGTGATTGGTCAAGAAGTGTTGATAGATAAGCTATTATATGTTAGTTTATATGGGTTTAATACACAAATTAGAGAAGATACATTAAATTATCATCATTAGTCATCAATTATAATCTTGCCTGCAACTGAAGCCTCAGATAAATACGTTTTGTTTTCTCAAAGATGATAGTTATGAATACATGAAATAAAATCAAACATACTGTATTTTCATTCCCACAACTCAAAAAATCTCTTCTTTTGCATTTAGTACAGTTTTTTTGTTAAAACAAATGTTTTTTTTTTCTTTTTTTGTGCAAATTCTTTTGAATTATGTATTAAGAATTAATTATTACTATGATTATTTTGACTGGAATTATCAAGGTGATTATATTTTCCTCTTCTTATCTATGTATTCTTTAATATTTGACCTTAAAATGTTTCAAAAAAAGTGAAACAAATCAAGAATAGACATTAAACACAAAAAAATCACATTAAAGAGCATATTTTAAGTTATTTTTTTTTTTAAATTCTGATAAAACTCTGTCCAAAAATACTATTTGAAATGTTTATTGAGGGTATTTTGTTTTACAATACATTTTTTTAAACCATTTTTCTAGTCAAAAGTGTCCCTTTTTGCAAAGCTTCTAAAAACGCTTTTTTTTTCATATGTGGACCTGTGACGTCAGCTAAGGGAGCTCCTAGCTAGGTGGCGCTGCTTACAGTGTTGTCAGATGTAGATAAATAAAGTATTTGTAGGATAATTTAACACTCTGTACGATCAATAACCCCATAAATCTGATCATTTGAGCCCTTTGTTGTGTGGAGTTTGTGTAACAGATGCTTGTTTTAATCATTGTGTTAGATTTTTTAAAGCTAAACTACTTTAACATCTCAGACTGGCACCGCTCTAGTCTGCCAGCTGCCTGCTCGCTGTCGGCGATGAGTTGTTAGTTTTAGGTTAGAGCACTCTTTAATCAAGTCGGTGTGAATTCATTTTAATAAAAAATGCTAAATTATATTTATTATGTTTGTGAATGCCAATCGCCAGTCTGTCAGGACACTGAGTCAACAACGGCACGGCTTCCTTACCGGTACGGTGACTTCTGTTTGGAGACAAAAAACCCCGGTGGTCCTGGTCTAGTCCAGGACTGGATGTGATGGAGTCCCACATACCAGCGAAAAACATTCAGTGTGACTCTAAACAGGCGCCGTTACTTCGATCTATTCACCGGAACCGCTGTTAGCACGCAGCAGCTAACAGGAGCTAACGGGGAGACTTGAGTCTCGTTTCCATGCCAGGTTTGGTACGGTTCGTGGTGGGTCGTAGTCCGGTACCGATCAGCGATTTCATGAGAGCGTTTCCTTCAGGTGTCTGACCCTCACCTGGCTGGCGGGGTACAGTAAATCCATGCCGCGATGCTCTCCAGAGGGGCTTCCCGTTCCCAGTGGGGCTACCAAGAGGGGCTTCAAGGCGGGGTTTCCAGCCTGACCTGACACTGTTTCGATCATCCTCGAACCGTTTAGCTGCATCCTGTGAAACTTTTTATAAACTCTTTCATTTCTTAACAATCCACCTGAACGCAGCTCAATGTTTGGAGCTCTGATGATCAAAAACCTGGTGCTAAACGCTGGTATTTTATCCAGACCCAAGTGAGGAGGTGGGTCACGGTCTACAGCTGGACCGACAGGGTACAGCCTTACAGGACTGATTGTTTTTATCTTTTTCTTTTTTTTTAATCTTAATAAAATAACTGCTCACTATAGTAATAAAGTAATAAAATAACGGCACTCTGGGGGTTTGTTTTGCTCGTCACAAGCAGTGATAAGTGGATCAGTTTTCTATATAGAGAACGAACGGTCTCCCTGAACTGTCGTCACTTCCGGTTTGGTGAAAAAATTGACAGTTCTCACAAAAACGAATCCAAGAGCCTAAATAAGCTGAATTTGTGTAAATTTTTATTCAGAAAAAGTTTCTATTATATTTCTCTAAACATTTGTTTAAGGGAGTGTCTAACTTAAAATATGCTCTTTAAAATGTAAAGTGATTTTCAAGCAACATTTAATTAGTTGTTTTGGTTTTTCCATGTCTGCAGCTGCAACAAACAAACTTTAGTGAAAATTCTATTAGGGCAACTTTCTTCTTAAGTACAAATACAAGTTAAAGTGATGATTCAACAAATGCAGAAACAATGAAAAACCTTTTGGTCAAAAAGAACTCTTGCAGAACTCTTGCACCTTGATTGCACCACCGTGCTGAGTAACCAGCAATGGAGAAACAAAGATACAGGAGGTTCTGTGCCAGGGATTTTCCTTTCTGTCTTTAACAGGCAGCGTGTAGCAGCGTTCATCCCTTCGAGGCTGACACCAGCCTTTCAGGGAGCAGGTGACTTGTTAGTACTCTAAGCAACAACGGGAACAGATGTGTCCCTGACAGTGGATGGATGGTCAGGGTCCATCTGGTCAGTGCAGCCCTGGACAGGAATGATGAATACAGCTTCATCAGTGAATAGCTGTCATCAATCGCGTGGCGTGGCGATGGCCGGTGACAGCCGCGGGGCCCCAGGTGTGGCGAGCAGAGAGCTGGCTGGCTTTGGAATGCAGGTCAATCAAACAAGTCTGAGCCAGTGGTACGTATCGCAAAGTAAAGTGCATACATTACAAAGCAGATGAGGTGCATTGCCCAGCCGGGGTGAGAAGAATCTCCTGGTTTTTTGATACGCAGGCAGACTGGGTCACAGATTTATTTCAGCGCTGAGCTGTTACAAAGCCATTGTGCTAAGGACGAGTAGCAGGCGTCTAGACAAGTCAGGGCTCTACATTGTCTTCCCCCTGTGGTCCCAGATGAAATGTGTTGCATCCTTGTCTCCTTCAGTGCGTAGACGATGAGAGGAACGAAAACACCGACCTTGCTCTGGACGATTCTGAATATCTAATGGCGCCTGGTCCCCTTGAAGTGTCACAACTTTAAAACGACCACTTCTAATGGTTTCATACTGTGGTCTGGTTATGTAGGACAACGGTTTAATAAAATCCATACTGAGAGTCATTTTAACAGTTGTGTTTTGTCTTTCGTCATCTTTTGATATACTGTCATTTTTTTGTGGTTATTTCCAGACTGCTTATACATCTATTTTAATATGCATTTATGCTCTGAAATCATTGCAATATGTCTATTCCCTTCAGATTTTTTAACATATATTTAAAGATGCACAGTCATGTTTTACAGTAGCACAGTTTGCTTGCAAGTCAGCAAGGAAAATTAGCTTTTTTCTTTACTTTTGCTTAGTTCAGATGTTTACTCTGTGAACAGAATGGTGGCATAAGCCTGCTGTGAGCTGGTTTTGTACATTTTAGCAGCTCTGTCGTTTCCTCAGCAGGACATCCCTCGGGAAAATCAATGGGTGGAGAAGGCCATGGGGGAGGGTCTGGCAGAAAACACACGTGCAGGAATTACATTTCCAAAACAGGAGTCGGCTGTCTGATGTTTCTTACATGTGACTGAGTCTCTGCATCTAAACAGGCTAGTGTGATAATCCCGCTGGTTCTTGTAGGCAATGTTCTCATTCTCTTCCTTCCCTCTGACAAACGCAGCAGATGACCATCTTAAGAGGAGTCACTTTCCTGTTTGAAGCTACGATTTGCTTTGTGCGACTCGCAGAAACTGACATTAATCCGCTATTTCTTCAGCAAAGTGACAAGAGGATGGAATGGAGGTGTCACAGCTGCAGACAGCGGCAGTTTGGCTTTGACGGTCCTGCTTAAAGCATTGCAGCTGCCTGTATCGGTCAGAGCGCTGTAAATTGGAAATCCAGAGGAGATCATCTGTAAAGAACACGTCCACCAGTGTTGTGGGATGAAGCCGAGTCAGAGAACCAGGAGGAGATGGGCAAAAGGAAACAGAAAGGAAACAGCTCAGTGTAAAAGCATTCCAGTCATTCTAACAGAATACAACAAGAATGCTACGTTTAATTTTCTCAGGAAACAGAACAATGCAGCGCAGCAGGTGTGTTTTGTAAAATAACAATGTATTGTGTCTTTTTGTGGCCATTCTGCTGCTTGTCTGAGATATTTGTTCTCTTGTTTCTTCTAAAACAAGTCAGATGATGAGTTTTACTTAGTAGAATATGTTGAATAAATTGCATTACTTAGAGCAATTTGACCATATCAGATGTAAAAATTGACTACATGCACTCCAAGTTAAAATAATTCTTATCCTGAGAATGAAAGCATTGTAACAAGAGTTCTCATTATAAGATCAGTATCTTGGAATGTCTGGGTCTTTATTTGGTTCTCATAGTATACAGTTTGCTAAGATGATAAAAGGATCAAATGCAGCTGATTCATATTTTGTGTCACTGAGCAGTGCAGAGAAAACTTGAATGTCATAAGCACTAGACTAAAGAAACCTTTAAAAATGCAAAAAAAAATGGATGGAAAAAGTAAGTACTGATGAGTTTTTTTTAAATGATCTCATTAATAAAATTTTAGGAAAATCATACAGGAAACTATAAATTAGGATCCTATATTTACATATCTACCCTAAGATATAACATAAACGGCATTTACACATCTGACAAAATGAGAATTACACTTATAAGTGAAGAAAGTTGTTTTGATACCCTGGATTTAAATGATTAGAAAGATGATTATTGCAGACGTGCAGTTACATTACGATAATCAGGTTGGTTTACTTTGGAAAATATATTTTTGTTCTTAAAATCTTGTCTTGACTCTCAGACATTGTTTGATTCAGGCACCACAAAAGACACAAAAAACATAACAGATCAGTAATATAAAATAGTTGACAGTATTAACCCCAAATGTTGGGAAAAGATGCTTGAAATGGAATGTGACGTGTTGGCAGAAAAGAGAAAATAGACATGTTTGCTGGTTTATGAGCACTTCCGCTTCTCTAAATAATGTTTTTTTTTATTCTCCAAAAACACATTTTGGTCATTTTAAGTGTGTTTTTGTCAAAGTTGTAAGGTTTTGTCTGTTCTAGAAGAACCTCCTCAGTTTATTTTAGCAAGAATTGAGTTAATATTATTTATATTTTTGCTAAATCACACACTCAACAGACCATGGACGCATGGCTCATAAAAGATGTCAAAGTAACAACTGCTTTGGAAGCCACTTCTACGTAAAGTGAACAAATCATGCCAAACTGAATCTCTCACTTTTTCCAGTGCATGTACTTTTTTCCCAACAAAATGCTTTATTTTTGGTATATTTTAACAATTTACATACATCTCCTCTGTTTAAATTATTTAAAGAAAATATATAAAGTTCTAACAGTGGTTGTTTACTAAAAATCTCGAGTTAGTTGTTCCCTGGTTTGAACACCAGCAGCAGTGACAGCTTTCCTCTGTGATCTAATCCGCAGATCTCCGCTGCCGAGTGGAATCAGTTGAGTCATTTGGATGCCTTGCTTATCTAATGGTTCAGTGATGGCAGAGGCCTTCAGCCTGCATTAAAGAAGACATCAGCCTAGAAGAGAAAGTGGCCTGAGAGAGGGAACTACAGTACAAACTAACAATGGCAGCTCCAGTTTTATATATATAAATATATATATATAGCGCCCAGCAGGTGTCAGCCACAGCAGTCTCTCTGCCCCCTTTGACACCCCATGGCTGCTGCGCTCCACTGTATGAAAGGAAAGCGAGGGGGAGGGAGGGCAGCTGCCGCCTGGGATTAAGTACCTGAATCCAATCTTGAGGAGCAGTGGGCTCCAGTGGCGTTAAAGTGTTTTCTGGAGAATTTCTCATGTTCCCCACTAGCTGATTATTTCCAGATTTTAGTTCTGCCTCAGTGGAGATGAGCTCCACACAGTTTTGCCAGTTGTGGTTAAGATGTAGCTTGACACTCGCAGGCCACACTTGGATGAGTTGTGTAATCCCATTTAGAGAAGCACGTCTCAAAGGCGAATCAAACGTCCTGGTATTAGCATTTGTGCACACGTCTGAATCTATAACGTTTTAACATTAAGAACCACCGCAAATAAATTAGTGTTTTCTTTTTTTTTTTCTTTTGCATTTTTGCTTCATCAGAAGACAAAGACATTCCTTTCACCTCTCTTTGCCTTCGTCTTTCAGTGTCAGCACTGCTCCGTCTACTCTTGCTCATTAACCTTGCTTGTTCTTCCACTTCATAGGTCTGCTAATATGACCCCCCACCCACACCTCCCTGCTCTTAGAAAACTCATTCCCTTTGAATAACCAAATGGAAGACTGGAGTTTTTTGGCATGTAACAGCACAGCGACTAGCCTCCAGCAGAAACGAGTTAGAAAAAGCAAGCTTCAGATAGCCTTGCCCAGAACTGTTTATAAAAATGTGTGTATGCAGATTTGTTGCTTAAGCTAGAGCCTGATATTTTTTTGGCTCTGTGTAAAATTTAGTAGGATTTAAATCATAGGTTATAGGTAGCATGTTTTATTAATATGAATGCAAATAAATCTTTAAATGATCAGAAAATCTAAATGACTTTTATACCTTTTTTGTATGTTGACATCAGTTGTTGCTCAGTTTTATTGGCGCAGAATACAAAAAGGCATTATTTAGGAAAAAATATATAATAGCTCAGAGGAAGGTCCTGCAAGGGAGATTGGAGGTTTGTAAGATCAAACTAAGGTTTTGTGAGATCCAGGGAATGGCTTGACCTTGGGACCCTACTTCTTTCAAATCAAGCATACTTTCTTTTTCTTAATGCAAAGTACGAGTTCTTGCATAAAATAATCTCACAAAATCTCCACAATCTCACAAAAATAACTTCGGTTTTCTAGCTAAAACAAACTCAGGATCTTACAAAACTTCTCTGGGATCTTGCAAAAGATCTCACAAAACCTTTGTAAGATCTAGCAAGATTAACTCAGGATCATCCAAGAGTATCTCAAACTTTTCAAGGTTTTTGCAAATTTGACACAGGATCTTGTAAAAGTAGTTTGAGATTTTGCCAAACTTTTCAGAATCTTTTAAAAGTACATGTTTCTTCTGGGATCCGTATTGACTGCTGTATGATCTTTCATGAATCCTTCTAATTTCTGAGTGAGAGAAGCAGAACATAAGAAATATAAAATAAAAAAAAAATAGATCTTGCAAAACTTTGTGATATCTTGCAAAAGTCCATCTCTTTTTTATGAATAGTACTAAAGTCGGACATAAAAAGGTCAACATTTTTTACATGAGCGTTCATTCTTGACTTTCTAAACTATTAAGACATTGAAAACCAACAGCCAAAAAGCCCTTTGATTTAGCTATTTAGAGAAAGACAGCACATTTATTACAGCAGAGCCTCAGGTTCCTTGCTAATGATGCCAAAGGAGGCAGGACTAGCAACACGATCCAAAGGAATTCAACAAAATCCTCATTACAAGGTCTAATAATTAAAATATTGAATAATTAGTCTTACATTGATGTACAGTCACACTGTATCAGACCGTAAGTCTTTAATTACTGTGCCATTATGCCACTGGCTGACCTACTCCCTTTTTTGTCACATGTAATGAAAAAGAACATTTCTTTAACTGCCTTTTAAATTTTTGACCTGTAAAATTTTAATGGGGAGTACAGTGGGTGTCGAATCTGGATTGGCAGTAAAGTCATGGGTGGCTAATGTCTGTAAGTCTGGTTAAGTGGCTTTACACAACAAGAAGTGAAACAGCCCTCTACAGGGATTGGCCAGGGTTAGCTCTGGTTCCCACCAGTCTCTGCAAAGGCACAATGAATAGTGTTTCTAGTGCTCTGGTGCACATTTTACAAAGTATTAAAACGTCAGAGCAATGCTCCCTAAAGTGAGTTTAAAAGCACTTTTTGTTGGCTGCTATCGGATGGTTAGTTAATGAAGAGGTGTTGAACGGGAATTGAGTCATATTTTCTCTCCAAAAAGTTAGAAAAAGGTACTTTAAACACTCAGGAATCAGGAGTTTTTCTGTTGTAATTGGAAAATACATAAGTACAAATTTTCAATGTTTTGGCTGACCAGTGGACATCGGTATACTGAATACAGCTGTGATGTATGTAAAATTATTGTAACCCTGCAGATGACTCCAAATTGATACTTTGCATTAACCCAAATTCAGTTGGGAACTTTCTATTTTATTTTTACCACCAAACAACAATTAAGTAATGTGTCAAATAACAGTAAATGAACCAATAATAAACGTTAATGTATGAAAAAAGAGGTTTGCATTCAGCTCTCCTGGTAAACACTTCTCTTGAAATGGTTCTATGAAATGCTGCAACCCTGTGTTGAATAAAAAGATGTTTGGAGTACCTCACTGCTCACACAGTAGAGCAGACTGAAGCTCTCCCTGCAGCTGGTTCAGCTTAGACTCACTATCCTTTTGTCATCCTTCATTTTTCAGCCTTTCTATTGGCCTGAATTACTCAATGCAAGGAAAACTCATCACTCAAATGTTTATTTTTTTGAGTATTTTAAATTGTTGCATGCACTGGCTTTGCACTTATAAAGAAATCTGACCTATAGAGATGTGTTCAAACAAAAATGTTCAAGTAATCAAAGATTAGTTTATTGCACCACACAAAGTTGACCAATAATCTCATAAAATTCAACGCTTTTCAAGGGACATTTAACAAAATTTGAATTGTGATTCTGTGTAAAAATTATAATTATGTTTCTCATTGCTGATAGCTTCCTGGCCTTACCTTGGAGAGACTTCATTTATGTCACACAGGACCGATGAGCTAATACCTAGTCCAAGTGCAGCCAAGACCAAAATCTAATGCTGAAATCTTAAAACAGCTTCATTATCCATAATTTTCTAGTAAGCCTTGCTTGTTTCCTCGCCTCACTTTCCTCCTCTTATCAGGGTTCGGGTTGCAGTGGCACTGTGGCAGCATCTAAATTAGAGCTTCTTCTCCTGGCCACGTGCACAACATTCGCCAGTTTCAAATGTGCTTCCTCCAGCTTGTCCTGGGTCGACCTGGAAGCCTCCTGCTGGCAGAACATGCTTAAAACACCTCCCTAGAGAGGCATCCAGGATGCATCTTTCAACTTGAAGGAGCAGCGGTTCTACACCGAGTCCCTCCTGGGCAAGCCACTCTTTTTCTGGTCTAGAACCATAGTCTAAGATTTGAAGATGCTGATCCTATCCCAGTCCATTGGCTACAAACCTGCCCAGCAAGGGCTAAAGGACCTAGCTTGATGAAGCGAGGAGGACCACATCATCTGCAAAATGCAGAGATGAAATCCTCCTGCCACAAAACTCGACACCTTCCACACCACAGCTGCATCTAGAAATTTTGTTCATAAAAGTTATGTACAGAACTGGTGACAATGGGCAGCTTTGCAGAGTTCAATCCTCAGTGGGAACAGGTCTGACTAACTGCTGGCTATACGCATTGCCTCAGTACTGCACCTCCTTGGCCCTCCGGTACCTGTTTGTTGCTTCTGGAGACCCAGAACCCAACCATGTCCTGTTGGCCTCCTTTTTCATACTGACAACTCTCCCCTAACATCTGGTCTCCACCAGCGGGTATGAGGGTTACCGCCACGACTGGCGCCACACCAGCCACTTTGCGGCTACAGCTAGCAATAGCTGCCTCTACAAAAGCTGAGCAGAATAAGACCCATTCAAACTCAATTTTCCCCTTTGCTGACAGGATGCAAGCAAAGAAGAAAAGTAACCATGTAATCTGAAATTGACAGATTCTTTTATAGTTCATAAAATAATTTTTGCATGAAATGTTTCTGAATTTTCAATTGGTCGGAGCTGTTTTACAACAGCAGCTTTGATCGTTAATGAGTGCTGGACTAGCGGTTATAGCTTATCAGCCTTTTTACACAAAAAATGTATGTCTCCAAACAGAGGCCATTCAGGAAGGTACAAGATGTGAACATTATTATCAACATTTTGCAGAAACTCATTGGGATCTCTTCCTGATTTCACTAGCTTTACAATAGGACATTCAAAAGATCTAATAAAATACAAACCAAATGCAGTTTCTGCATATGAAACAAAATCATTGATAGAAATGTTTTATTTTACTGTAAATGTAAAATTACTTTTGTTTGAATACAAAAAATTTACATTACATTACAAAGTATATATTTTTAAATCACAGCAACTTCATTTAAAAGGGACCACAGTGGACGTCTTTCTAATTTTAATGAGAAATACACCTCCATGATTTAGCTGCATCAGAACCTATATTCACCCCACCTTTGTTTGCACCCTGTATTTGCATTTCAAAGGGAGCCCCTGGGATGCTGGTTTGCATATTTATATCTGATTAACAACTTTTAAATGAACACGTCAAAATCAGAAAATTGGTCTTCACTGACATAGAAAGGGCCATGCCGAATCTGTCTGAACCGTCGGCTGAAATGTAACAAAACACAGAACACACAAGATGATTAGAGTAACGTGAGGCTAACAGACAGATTTACTATGAAATTAAAAAGATAAATATATATTTAAGAAAAGTCAAATACTTTTTTTTAAAACATGAGTGAACCAATTAAACAAAATGCCACTTTTTCAGAACTACAATTCATAATTGTTATAGCATAAAAAAAAGCTTAATTGGTCTGAAACAAGCTCAAAAGCAATGCTTTACATATTTAGGTATATGCTTTATTTTATACTGTTCCTCTAACTCTCATTCAAATTTCATGACCCTCCCTTAGTGGTCCCATTATTATGCATTTTTAACACATCTGCCCATAATGTTGAATTGAAAGAGGGGTGAAAAAATGGTCAAGCTACCACATCATTAAAAATATCCCAAACTCTAACATTGTGTGGAAAAGGATACACAAAGTTCACAATGTTAAGGTAAAGCTTGGTCGTTGTTAGAGGGAGCACAGGCTGTTAATTTCTAATAAAGACTTTGTTCGTCTGAATTTTGTAACAGTGTATAAAATATGAACTAACTATGTGATTATTAATTGGGCCCATTGTAATTTGAGGAGTCTGGGCTGCATATTGTTGGCAGCTCTCCACGGGGTCTGTCTGTGCAGGAACGTGTCGAGGGGGTACCAGCCAGAATGCCTCAGCCATTTAGAGAGCAGCTTGCCTCTCGCGCATCGGCATACAAATGAGTGGGGTTAAAAAGGCACGGCTCCTCTCAGAGACAGCCCTCCTTCTCCAGCTCAGCTCCAAAGGGTCTCCACGGACTAATTTCCAAAACCACCTCTTAATGTGGGCTTGTGTCAATCACCTGAACAGACAGCTTCATCCCCTGATATGAGAGAAGGCACCGACGAGTAGAGTCTGGCAGACCAAAGAAATATAGTGATGCATTACAGTAGTTGGCATATAGAACAGTGTTAAGTTTATTAATGATGAATTGATTCTTTATAAAAGTATTTACTAAAAAAGATGCACAATGGCAAAAAACTGAAAAAAAAGTGTGATGTATAATCATTTTATTCCATATTTGGTCATGTTATTAACACTCATTTTCTCTTTTTGGTCAGATTTGGCCAAATGTGGATATATTACCAGTAATAATATTGATCAATCATTAGGGTAATTTTCCTAACTAGAAAAAATAATATGAACATGCATAAAAATTAAATTTCCTTTTTGTTTCTTGCATATATGACCGTTTTTACTAACCCTTTTTGTATATTTTGTATAGAAACTAGCCTAAACTACAGATTAGCATGTTTTATCTTGCTCTGGTAACCCAACAGTTAACCCTATAACCCCTCAAAGATAAATGTAGGTGTATTTTAGTCCAAAATGTAGACAAAATTTCTGTTATAGACAGATAAGTCTATAAGGATTTGGGTTTCACTTCCTGGTTTTCCTGGAGAATGGTGACCTGTAATTTATTGCCTGTTGACTGTTGGAGACAGGGGCAGTTCTAGGGGGGCCATTACCCCCCTGACAACAAACTTGGCCCCCCTGTGGCCCCTTGCTAAGTGCCGAGTGTTCTAGAAGGTGCCCCTCTAAAAAAGCAGCTGCCCCCTCTAATGTTGGTCTAGAACCGCCAGTGGTTGGAGACACCAGCTCCTCGTGACCCTGCAGAGGAAGAAACTAGTAAAGAGAGATGATGAATGGATGGTGTCCCCTGAATTTATCTTAAGTTGTTTTATTATAATTTGAAAAAAATGTAAGGCTTGATGAAGCCATTCCAAGTGTAACTTTTGCACTTCAGCAAATTTAAAACTATTTATATTACCCTTAGAATTGTTAAGCTCTAAGTTCTCTGAAAATTTAACAACTAAGAGGTCATTCCTCACATTGGCTCTTTTATTAGTTACAATCAAAGTTGACATAAGACACAAAAATGTTGAGAAATCTGGTTAGCTTGCAGATTGATCTTATTCTTTCCTAGTTAGTCTTTTATTGGCTACAGAGACAGAAACAGGAAGAAGAGTAAAAGGAAGTGAACCACTCTGCCCTGTTTGATCCACAGACTATTGATGGAGGGTGATCACTCAGACCTGCAAGGAAATCAGAGGTCCCAAAGCCGGTTCCCAGCTCCAAGACTTTTTAACACAATGCATCCTATACAATACCAGTTCAAGAAGATTTAAGTCTGTTATTGAATCAGAAGTGTTTTCACCTTCCAGAGAGAAAATTACATTGTAATCTGAATCAGATTTAAGAAATTTTGCTTAATTAGATGTATATCTCTATTTGGAGGTGTGTTCAAGGAAATCACTGTGAAGTCGTTCCCTTTTATGCTGCAAGAGTCAGATCAAGTCCACCTTTATCCTGTCTCCTAATCAACATGAAAACATACATTCAGCCTCAAAGAGGGAAGAGAAGGTAAGGATATCATTATTTTACTGTATGATTCAGTGGAAACGCATCAGATGTAAAGAGATTAGCAGTTTCCTGGATGGCCAACGGCAACTTAAAGAGATAATGAGGATTCTGTGTTTTTCTGCAGGTTTCTCATCTTTATTTTGAATGCATTGTTTGCACTTCTGAGCTCTTATCTACTGTAAGATGTGCATTTATTTACACACTGTTGTTTTAGACATATAGTTTATGCAGTCTTTTCAAAATAACCCAACTGGAAAGGGATAGTTGGTCTTTTTTGCAGACACAGGTTAAGGAGCAGAAATTATGCAGATTGTTTCAAATTTCTAAAGACTAACTGTAAAATTAATGAAAGTCTAAAACCGGCATTTAGTAAGCGCAAAAAAACTTAATGTTATTATTCAGTCACCTCTGTGCTTCTTATTTTATATCAAAGATATTTCACGAGTTGAATCCTGATGGTGTGTATTTCCATTTCCTTTACATCAGGGGACCATTAGAGCAGAAAAAGGGACACCTGGGATGCTCTATGTGAAAAAAGCATGAGACTCTATTACTTTTCCTTTAATACTCTTTGTTGGACTTTATTTCATTGGCTGCATTATTTGCAGAGGATTCTGAATGGGATAAACTCAGGCTTCCAGGTAGAAAAGAAAGTATAAACTCGTAAAGATTATGTCTAAATTGCGGAAAGAAATGTTTAATTTATTTAATAAAGTTTTGATCAACAGACAGAAAAGATCTGTGCAGAAAATCATATGATCATCATTATATTCAGCTTTAATTTGGCAAAAAATGTAATAGTTTCTGCAAAAGTTTCATCACTTTTTCTGCGCAGAGTTTGCATACATGCACGCAAACTGTTTAACATCCAACAGATGTGTGAGTGCGTGGTTCCTCCTCTGTGTTGTCCCCATAATGAACTAGCACTCTGTCCAGCATGCACCCTTCCTCTCGACTGTCAGTCAGATCAGATAAGCTCCAGTTCCTCGTGACCCCGCGTTGGATAAAGTGGGCATGAAGAATGGATGCATGTAAGTGACACATATTAGAAGAATCAAGAAGAGGTGTAGTGACTTTTCTATTTATGGTGAAGAAGAACGGGTCGACGGAGAAAGATGTCAAATTGATCAGATAGAAAACCGCATCTAGTGACCCTCTGGCAGGTTTGCAGCCTCTGTGCTTGTAAAAATGTGAAATACACGCCGACACAAAGTGGCTCTACGTTGCTAAAACACAGATTCCATGATGGTTTTGTAAGATGTGCTGCAGCTATATTTATCCCCATGAAGCTTTTTGCATTCCAGCTTTTAGCAAGCTAAAAACACAGGCCTGTTTTAGCATGTCTGCAGCATGAATCAGCAAATAACCCTTTGTTTGGTTTATTTTGAACATCTACACTTTTATCAGAGAATAAATTGACATTTTGTGATCTAAACTGAAATGTCACTCAGCTCTTATAAAACATGAGCCATGGCAGGAAAAACATTACATTTTAGCCTCTTAATTCCCCATCAACACAAAATTAAATGTCCATATAATTTTACAGAAAGGAAATCAAAAATGCACATGAAGAAAATAACTCAATATCCGTGTATGCGTCTAGATCACAGCATTTTCCAGATATACTAATTTCATAGTTTGTACCTTTAAAGACTCAACTCATCATCAACAGATGAGCACGAATTAAATGACAAATGAACGCAGCAGAATGTTGCTTTCAGGAAGAAATGGTTCAGTAAAAGCCAGGATTTCTGTCTCTCCTTCAAGTGCTGCAGTTTCTGTTTGTCTAGAATATCAGGATCACCTATAGCGCACAGTATAGTGCATACATGCTTCATCAGTGCTCTATTCTCATCCCTTCTTTAATTTATTGCCAATGCTTTTGCATTAGCCATGATGACAGTTCTGGTTTAAACTTCCTCCTCCACGCTCACTGCTTTGCTCCTGCTCTACATCTTTGACACTTCCTCTTTAAACTCATGAGGGATTTGGTGGGGTTTTTTTTATGAGCTTGGCTTAGAGCTCAAGTAGCTGCTGCATGTAAACAAATCTACCATTGGTGTGGTTACTCAGCGTAAAATATGTTAACAAATACCAGAATACCAGCAGAAATCACTGAGGTTAGTTCCAAGATTGAGGTAAAATCCCTTAAAGATGATCACAAATACAGAAAAGCACTGTAGCGTTAAACTAATGAAACCTTGTTTAAGGTGCAGCTTGTAAATTAGTGCAATTTGACTGAGTAACAGGGGAGTATTTAGCATGGAGCAAACTAATAAAAGCAGATGAAAGCAGTGAAAAACATTCTTTACTGTCAGAATTTATTGATTGAATCTAAGTTTTGAAGAAAAAATAAAGTGGGCACTCATAATTTCCTAATTTGATTGGTGATTGACTCAAAAGAAGCATGCAACCACTGCAAAGAAACGTTTATACGTAATTACAGATATTTACAATGAAACGTATTTCCCATTATGTCTCCTCTGCTCCGTGTTTGTCCTTTGAGTAAACTCTGCCCTGGTGCTACTTTGAGGACCTAAAAACAATAACACACCTTCATCATTTACACAGTGGAGCACACAGAAAGTGTCTACAAAGATTATAGCCAGTAAATTCTTGCTGCTAGGCTTCAGTCGTTTGAGAAATACGGCGGCAATTACTCCAGCGCCATGTGAGCCGGGCTGACCACCTCTGCAAACCATTACACATAAATATGCTGTGATCCCTGTGTTCAACAGCCTGTTGTGGACAGAGATGCTTTCCTTCCTTTCTAGTGTGCAGGCATGTCTGAGGTCATGGCCATTTTGTCCATATCCCATTTCTTGGTGTATCTTTAGCAAGCCAAGTAAAACCGTGTGCTGCAGCTCAGACTGAAGTCTTTCACTGTTGTTGGTAGATGTGGGTCAAAGAGGAATCTTTTGAAAAGAGGAAGATAGGAAAACTGCCCAGCAGTAAATGAAAGGGGTTTACAAAGCTGGAGCTATTCTCTTAAATGTTTGACCAGAGCGAGCTGATAGTCAGTGGAAATACTCTAAGTGCAAATATTGCTACACCTGCTCCATCACTTTTTGTACCTTTACACACACAGAAGCAACTGGAAGGCAGTTCTGGACTGAGATTCAATTAACTTGTGTTATAATAAGGGGCAAAGACTGGGAGTTAGCTGCACAAAACTAAGGTCCAGAGGTATGATAGACGTTACCCTGCATTCAGCCGCAGCATGAAAGGAAGCCTTCAGTAAACAAATAGCATGCTCTTAAAACGTTTTCCGTGTATTCAATTGTTCAACAAAAAAAAAGGGGGAAAAAAATCATATTTTTTGGTACTATAAAATGATGTTTGATTATAAGATACTGTCGCTGTCTGCAGGATCAATGCTGGAACGTTTTATGTATTGTGGCTTGTTGATGAATTGAATAAGTCTGTGAGCTGCGCTGTAAATCCTGGAGTTGAAGGACGAGCTGTATCTCACGCTGGCCTCTATCTGAGAGAAGAGAAAGCCTCGCGGCGGTGATGGAGAAGCAGAGGGGGCAGTGGAGGGACAGCTGGTGATTTCAACAGCATCCTATTTGAAATACTTTCCTTTTACAAGAGTGAAATCCTTGTCCTTGTCACTCTTTGTTTATGTGTCTGCTTTTATTCTTTTTAAAGCAATAATGCAGCGATGAATATTGATTGATCAGCATAATGGTGTTCCTAGATCTTCAAACATAAATATTGTCCTATCTATACCTGATTAGACCATCATTAGTAGTTTTACCATCTATAATTAAAACATTGCTTTAGGTTTGAGGCTTTTTGAGGTCCCTGCTCAGGCTCGGGGTGTTTACAGTTCAATAGAAACGTCCCTCTCTAAACGGTTGACAGTGTCAAACGCAGTCTTGAACCTTTAACGTTTCACTTGACTGCACGTTTCTGTTTCTGTCTGGAGATCAGCTACAGAATATTTTAGTCTTGTTCTGACACTTTTCATATCTAATTAAAGCACCAATCAGCAATATTGTTATCTATTCGGAAAATCTGAAATCATTCATTTTAAATAGAAGTATCATGCAGCTCAGCAACCCGCAAACCAGCATAATGCATAGAGAATATACAACTTGTTAGCTTTCACAGCCTGTCAGTCTGTTGTCAGTGTGTGAGACGAGGAATAACAAATCAGCGTTGTGTTGAGTTTGTCTGTATTTGCTGCAGAAAATGCAGGATAGTGAATCTGCTTCAACAAATACAGAGAAAAGCATTAAATGTCTGATTGTTCAGCTGCGTCTCAGCTCTGCAGTGTGAGGATAAAACGACATGTGCAGCTGATGTGTTGTCCTTTATTCAGGTTCTGTTAGATAACTGCTTTTTTTTGGTTCTGACTGTAACTGTCTTTCTGGTTAAAACAGATTTGTTTTATTGATGAAGTTTACCAAGCTGTTTCACATATCGGATGAATGATTTCTATTCCTCAAACTAAAGAAATAGTATTTCAAATATGGAGAATGACTTAAACTTAGAGGATTTTTAAAAACATTAGTCAACCAGTTGAATGCTAAAATAATATTTTGCATTTTCCAAATTTAATTTTAAAATTAAAGAAAATTTTATGTGAGTAATTAACATTTCTCATATAATATGACTTTTCTTCTTGATTTGACCATTTTAATACTATTTTCAAACACTATTAGTTATTTTTTCTTCTATAAAGACAAATGATAATAAAGTTTGTTGATTGAATCGTCTGAAATTTTAAAATTTTTCTAAAATGCTGCTAAATAATAAACATATGTATCAAATCAGTGCTGTAAATGTGTGATCAGATCATTTTCTAAATCCATCAGGTTGTGTTTGAATACTTTCTGCCCTCTTGTGGTTCAGCTTTGCAGCTTGAGGAGCATTTTCAATTTCCTCATTAATAAAAGGAGCCTATAAACAAATTATTCCAATAATTACACAAACAAAACATGAGATTTATTTAAATATAGGATCATATAAAATAATAATAATAAATATTTGAATTAGTTTGACAAAATTGCAAACATGAAAACTATATATATGATTCAAATGTGATTAGGATCACATTTAGCAAATCATATTCAACATATATTTACATTTATTTAATAATATGCTACATTAAAAGCATCAAATTCTTTTCATTGTGCATAACGTTTAAGTTTATATGTGCAATCCAGACATTTACATTTACTGTAAAACCAAAGGTTTCAATAGAGACTTCAAAGTAAAAGTAAAGAATAGATTACCATAATTCAAAATCAACAATATAATACAGCAACATGGTTCTGACTCTGAGCCAGATTAGATGGAGAGTAAATCTGTTCACAAATGCCCAGCAAAAAAGGTCAGCACGCTATTGAATTTTTTCAAATATTTTCCAAAATACCCCCTGGCATTGCAAATATTTTTGACCACTGCATAATACTTTGGGGAAAGATGAATCCCCACTCCTCCATGCCCCCATCTCTGCCGCTTTCTTCCACACACACACACACACACACACACAAATACCACTGCACAATGCCTGCCAGTCTGCACTGAAAAACATCGCTTTGGGTTATTCATCGATTGACCATTCAAATCCCAACATATGCTGCTTCGCTTCTATTCCACTGTGTTCTCAGAAATGGACCATTTCCTAATTCTTCCACCAGGCTTCCCGCTCTGCTCAGGAGTCACTCGCACATCATGTAAATGAAGGTAAAAAAAAAGTGAGAGAGAATTTAAATTGATCCGAAACGTGCGCGGTTCTGCACTGTGCCACTTTTGACCTGTTTTGCAGAAAAATGCAAGGACAATATATCATCTTCAGCTGTGCACTGTAACCTTGAAATAAATTCCCCAATGATATATATCATGAAGTTTCTCTGCTCAACTCTGTGTTCGAGTATGAATGATACCAAACAGAAGAAAAGAGTGAATCTGAGAGTTTACAGCAACTGGAAATATTCACTTCAACTGTTTCCCTGTCAAACATCTCAGCTCTACTTTGCTTTATACGTCTTTCTACCTTCGCTCTGAAATATTTTCCTTTTCCAAGACCTCCTCCTGAGTCCACCGCTGCCGTTTTCACTCTTTTATCCATCCTTTTGATCACCTAAAACATCAGTCCATCACCAACACAAGCTGTGGTTTGTGTCTTCCTGCTGTCTAAAACTCGCTACCTGCCTTCGAGTGAGAGTTCCTCCCTGCTGAGCGGCTGCCCAATTGCCAAACTTAAGAGTTTGTGGCAAAAGAGAGCATGCTTCTTAGTGTTGTTCAGCTGGTGGGCAGCCACACAGGGTGCTGAACTTTAGAATATCTGCTCATCTGTGCAAAGAAAAGCTATGAGACATCATCAAAACCTGCAGATGTCAGGGAGAAAAGGATAATCTGAATGACATCAGACTCTTTATATCTTGTTATTCGTCAAGGTACTGGTTCATATAGTGAGATTTGCCTTTCAGCTGGGGATTAAGAGGAGACTTGGCCTCAATATGGCTCCCTCAGAGCAAAGCCGGTCCTCCAATGTTAATTTCTCAAGGTGAAGAAGAGCCTCTGTGATGCTTTAGCTTTAAAGGTGGATTCAGAATACAATAACAGGAGCCCCGCTCACTAGGACACACTGATTCAATGGCAATGCAAGCTTGCAAAGATCAAAGAGGCCAGATACCACAGTGCCCCCGAGGTGCAAAGTATAGCAGCAAAACAGAATGGAATTTTATGAAATGCATCACCAAAACCAAAAAACACAAACACAGCCTGTGTTTAGGTTTGTGTGACATTTTACATTTTTTTAAATTAGTTTTGCTGAATTTTCTAAACTGATTCCTGTCGTGTTCTGGCTTTTTTTTTTTTTTAAAGGACAGATGTATCTAATGCAAGTTTTTCATAAAGGAAACCTTTTGATCAACTTTATTTACAAATGAATTCATAAAAACAAATCATATCCACTTGCTTCCTTCGCTTTCCTGAACCTGTACTGTGTTCAACATGGCAATAAAACAACAAAATGCATCAAATTAAAGTAGACCTGAGCCTTTATGTGTTGCTGAAAAATCCCGCCTCTAGAGATTTAGTGGCTACATCATGACCACAGAGAGAATTACTGCCATAATTGATTATTAAAACCTGAAATTGCAAAGCATATCTATTATTTGACAAGTGTATGTGTTATTCTTGTAATCAACAAAGCTAGGTACTTACTGTTTCCCACTTCCAAGACCCTCATAAAAAATATATCTGAGGTTAGAAGAGCAACTTTTTTAGAACAAGCAGTGTTCAGGCAATTATCTCAGACACAAATGATGCTCACTGCACCAAGAAATGTGCCTTTGCACCATTTGCACAGACATAGTCAGGAAAACAGTTTTTTTGCTAAATATGTAAAAATATAATTGTTTTGTAGCTTTAATGGTTTGTATAACATTAGTGGTATTGGAGCTACAGTAAATAACACAATTGCATTATTATGTATTCATGATGCATGTTTTCTTAATTTTTAAAATGTTTTTTGATTCAAAAGCATTTTCAGCCAGGAAAAACAAAGTTATAGGAAACTGTTTTTATTTGGCATAAAATTATTGAAAAAATGTATTTGATGCTAGTATGAATTATTTGAACGGGAATGATGGAAAATCTCATTTTCTGTCATGTTTGATCATCGTTAAAGCATGACAATTACTAAAATAAAATAAAATACAAAATATAAAATAAAACAGTGTATTCAAGTATATTAGATAAATATAAATAAATTGTCAAATCAAATTTAACAGATTTTGTTTTTTAAGTTTTATCTCTGGAAAAAAATGTCCCCCTTCTATTAAAGTGACCCAAATGTGTCCATCTAAACAGGATGTTTGGACCTAATTCCTTTCAGCTGCATTTGTATGTGAGTGGACACACAGACACACACTTATGTGTACACCAGCAAGAAACTTCCCCCTTACTAGAACCAATGTTAGCACAAACAACCACAGCATCGTTTAAATCACACAGAACTCTTTTTGCAGCTCAACTTCTTCCTTCTAAGCTGGTTTGTTGAAAAATCTACAACAGCCAGAAGCAGAGTCGGCACCAGAAGAGACAGAAGAAAGGAATTCTTTGCACCAAAAGATGTTAAAATGATCACCAAAGAACACGTAGTTTCCACCTGCCTAATAAGAGAATGTAGCATTAGAGTTATGCATATTAGATTGTTCTTCGTTTTCTAAGAAATAGTGTAATTCTTGATGTTTCTTTAAAATATTAACACATTTCAGATGTGTTTTCATCCTCTTCTCATGAAATTCATACTGATCAAATTTGACTGAGAAACAAAAATTGTTCTACTGTGTCTGAATTTCAAATTATATATAAAAAATGTTTATTAATATACTTTGAAATAAAGTAATTTGTAAAAACTAACACACATTTCATCTGTGAAACTATTATAGCAAAGAGAATCCAAACATTAGGATTTTATTTTTCTGGTAAAAAAACAAACAGAAAGTCTACATTTTTTCTATTTATTTGAACATAAGTCAAGATCTTTTGTAGACTGAGGTGATAACAAATTTATCAATGTTGAATTAAAATTAAATCTGAGCTGGATGGTTAAACGTCTTGTCCTCCAGAGTTTGATCTGATTAACTTTAAGCATTTATTGTAACTTGTTAGTTTCACAACGAATAACAAACCATTGGTATTAAGTGTGTCTATTGAGGAAAAACTGGAATTTTTATGCAATTTTTTCAACTAACTCAAATTTTCTCCAAAACCAGTTCAACCCTCTAACCTTCACTGTATTGCAGCGTGAAAACAAACCTATCCTGATGTCCTCGTGGACTTCACCCGAGCCTAAACAATGCCGTTTTGTGAATCAAGAACAGAGCAAACAGCAAGGTCTTCACTTCATTTGGAGATAATCTGGTTTTTGCTGAACAGTGAAGACAGATGGAAAAAGAGGGAGGATGCAAAACGAGGGGCTTTTAAGAAACAAGTTGACAGCTCTCAAGTACAAAACCTGGAGTCGTAAGACTGAGAGTGCAGACAAAATAAATCATATACAGTGTGCTTGCATGAAACAAACACTCGTGGTTGTCCATGAGGGCCAAGACAGAGCGGAGACAGGATTTATTTTTTTCTTTTACTGGGAGAGATGGTGTATCCACAGGCCGTTTGAGCTGGAATAGAGCTGGATGAATTCATTAAAGGAAGCGCAGTCTCTCCCAGCTGCCATCTCTCCCCCTGCAGCCAGACTCCGATCAATGGCAGGAATACATCCAAAACAACATTTAGCACAAGACCTCGGAAGCAGGGGTGCGTTTAAGACTTCTCTGTGTGTGCACGTCTCCCCTGGATGTGAGAGCTGCTTCGAAATGTGCGCTTGAAGTCGAGTAGAGGAGGTATGGGGGCAATGCGCTTAAATCACAACAGAGAAGATTGACAAGACTCCACATCTATGATTGTTGTACTTTTATTGTAAAGAGAACGTATGATTACCTGGAAACTATTACTGATATTTTCACTCGTCAATGCCGCTGCACAGAAATAGTTTGTGTGAAATAAATGTTTTTAATGACACTTATTGAAAGGATTTTTTATTATTATTACCAGTATTATAAGAACAAAAACAGATCAACAAACAATATGAAGTTGATGCAACTTGTTCAAATATTATGTAACTTTTTTCTAAAGCTCACTTCATTCATTCATTCATCTACATGTAACTCATGTAATTTTACAGGTAACATAATGTTTTAAACCTAAACAAGAAAAATGCTTCTGGTACCATCTAGTGGTGATAAAACCATACAGGTAACATGTTTTAGTACAGCTTGGGAACAAAATGGAAACAGAGGAAAAATAGGTTCATATAATATTTATTAAATGAGTAACTACCAAAGTATTAATACATTTTTGCGCTTTAAACAGCCCTGTATGTTATTTTTGTCATTGACTGGTCGTCTAGATGGAAATAAAACAGAAGTCATGTGATTTAAAAAGTTTGTTTTTTTAATGTAGCATTGGCATTTAAAAAAAAATAGAAACTGCATGTTGTTTAATTTGCACATCGGTGCTAAAATGCATAAACAAAAACAAATCTGTTCATCCACAGTTTGGATAAGCTGCAGCGACATCTAAGTAAACTAATATATGATGATAAAACTGTGTTAGACTCATAGGAAAGTATGAAAAATGCTGTTTTACCATACAGTGAATTCTGATGCGGTCAAAGTCAGGTGTTATGAACCTAAACAGTGTGAAAAAAATCTTTATTCATTCAGATTTTCTGCTTTCTCTTCTTCTGTTCCTTCTCAGTCCAGTTAAGGGACACTTCATGAGAGTCAATTAAAAAAAACAATGATGTCACGAAGAAACAAAAATGTCTGAATACTTAAAGTTACAATGACAAATGTTTTCAGGAATTTCACAAATTAGAAATGTTCACTGCAAAAAATAAAAAAATTCTGGGATAAAACCATCAAAAATGTCTGCAGATAGACTTTGTCTAAATATAGGAGTAAAAACCTTTATATTCACCCTGTAACTTGTTTGGAAAAACTTTGCATATTTCTAGTGGGGATGTGTGGAGCTTCTATGAATAGTTAGTATCTTACCTGCAGATGAAACAATATCAGCTTGGAGAGCCTGGGAGAAATAACTCTAACTCAACTTAAAACTGAACTACACTGAAAAAAGAGAATAGTTGAACCAACTTAACTGAATTGCTTCAATTGGTAACAAGCAATTGAATGAAGTTTATCCAATTTAAATTAATAAATTTGTACCTAGTAATTTAAGTTGGATAAACTTAGTTGAATTACTTGTTACCAATTGAAGCAATTCAATTAAGTTGGTTCAACTATTCTCTTTTTTCAGTGTATTCCAGTGTATTGATATGTATATTATTCTATACATGCTCAATATCTGCTGGTGTATAAACTTTTTGTTGTTTTCTTTTGGATTATGTTTGGTTCATACAATAAGGTCATGTTTAAACTTTGTAAATCAGATTTTCAACCCCATGAGGGAACATTACTGAACCAAAAACAATGTTATCTAAAGCACCAGTAGTCATTTAATACACAGTATATTTTAAAAAATGGTATTCTTAAAAATAATAATAAAACTAATGCTAAAATGAGGGTGTACCACATTATAAAATCCACTTTTTCTTCATTGTTTGTCTTCAAGGCACAAGACCACTGGGACTGCTTTTTCAGAACCCAGAGTTAAGGTGCATTTAGGTCCCCTGGAGTCTCGAGTCCATCTTCAGAGGGTGATTTGTGTACAGTGGTGCTTCAGCTTGCAGGGGAGGACACCTCGGTTCAACTGGTAAAACTCTACCAGCTGGATCAAGTCAGTAAATCGAGTGTGATTATCGTCCAAACTGTAGAACACCTCACCTTCATCATCCACCTGAAGGCAGGAACAAAACAATTTATCAGGCATGAAACTTTAAACATTAATTCTGAAACTTCTGAGTTCTGTGCAGAAGTGATTTTAGATGTTTGACTCTTTCTGAGTTCCATCAGACCTAATCCATCCCAGATTTATTCTACAGAACACGACTGTGACTTCAAACGCATGAAGTCATAAAGATTTATCTTGAGCAAAAAGAACGAGGCGTCTCACACAGATGATCTGTAAGTCAGAGTCATTCTGGGGTTATATCAACAGACACAAGTCGCAGACGAAACTCAAATGCAGACAGAACAACCTGCCAGGAACTCAGAAAAACATCAGTTTTTCTTTAATTTAGCTTATGAGCTCATTGCCTAAAATGTTTGCAGAATTAATATTCAAACATATGCTTTACTTACTGGTAAAATCTGAAAGTGTTTGATTTTCTGCATGTGGCAAAGCGACAGAACAAATGTCTTTGGGTTGCTTTGACTGTCTCTTAGAAGAAAAACTCTGAAACAAGAAAAACAAAAGCTCATCCCTGCAGCACAACATAAAGCAGGTGCATAAAAATATGCTTCTCTAAACATCCTTAAAGAGGAATTGTGTGTGAAATAAAGCCGAAAACTTACCCATCTATGAGGCCCTGCTGAGTGATCAGACGCTGAGCCTCATCTCGAGACAGTTTGCCGTGAAACCACGGCTGGGCCAAGTGGATTGCTGATGCACAGAGGTCATATGTTACTGCTTTTTATTTCAGTTTTTGTCATGTGGAGAGAGTAGTTAAAGAAGAATTTGACACACCTAGGCTTGACAGTGAGCTCTGAGTGGCTGAGGGGCTCCCATGACCACTCAAACGGTGGCAGCTTTTCCTCTGAGGGAGAAATGAGTTACGCCCATAATAAAACACACAATAAATACAGTTTAGACTTGTTGCATTAAGACATTCAAAAGTATTGTTCTGTGCAAACCCGGTGCATAGAAGTGCAACAAAACAAGGTTATTTTGCTCATTCACAATGAGAAACCAGTTTCTAAACACGCAAAGCAAAAATCATGTCCTCACCCTCCATGACAGTCCTTCCTCCAAGGCCACAGACATCGCCTCAGACGGGTTCTCAATCACTCTGGTCTTTTGTCCAGAAAAGTCCATGGCTACCAGTGAATTATCTGAGATGCTTCTCTGAAACGACAAAGTGCATGTCTGTTATGCTTTATTTTCTACTTTAACATAAAAACCTGACTGTATAATTCTCACAAAGTTCCAACAGCTTCTTAGTTTTATCAACTTTCCTTCATAAAAGGATGCAGACAGGTGTCTGCTGCACTGTGGTGTTGTGTTGCCATCTAGTGTCTAAATAACATAACTCCACTCTCATCTTTTCCAGATGATTCCTGACAGTAAACTCCATTGAAAAGGGATTAGAGTGGCTTTGGAAAGAATGACACATGGCCACATTTTAGTCCTTTAAGCTGTCATAGAGTGAGTGGCTTTAAATAACTGCACACAAGCTTAAGAAAATTCTTCTTATGAGGATTACCTCCGAGCTTTTGCATTACAACGTTCATCGATGGGCCACCTACTAAGCTTCCAATTTAAAGCTGTGCTTAAAACAATATATATATATATATATTTATTATTCTAGAGCTCTTCTTATTCTATCCAACCCACATCTACTGGTGTAAACACGCATCAGCTCTTTCTAATTTTAGCATGATTTGGATAAAACTGCATTGTGAGCCGCATGAGATTTAGCAGCAAAGCTCTGCATCTGGCTGGTTCGCGTACTCTTCCCATCTTTCGAGCAAATCCTCCTGGCAAGCCCGCCAGGCACATACGGCCCTACACAACAGCAGAGGATGAGCTGTCAAATGTGAGAGCAGCTGATCTTTGTGTATTTTTAGAAAGCAACAAGTTCACGAACACATCCATAACCATAAATAGATTCTGTTTGCCTCCTCAGTCAGAGTCTGCAGCTATTCTGGGCCATGTAACTTACAATAGCATACTGAAGGTGCCTTATTTGTACACAATTATATCACTCCTCTGCTATGTGTTGGCTCGCATGTGTTTGAAACTACCACTTGCTTTGCAGTTGTCATATAATGAGATTACAATGCTAAAAATGGTTGCTTATTAAGGTAAAAAATCATTATTATAAACCATTGTTGCTCATGAATGCTGTGGATATTCAGGGAAATGTGCTGACAGTTTGGTAGAAATCTGTGCAGCAGTTACTGTTCACGCATGTACCTCACAGTGGGAGGTTTTCTGCAGAAGATGCACTCTCACAGCATGAAATATGAGGGAGAGCATCAACTGTCTGCATTGCACTGGAGACTGGACAAGATGGAGAAAGAATAGAGTGGAATTACTGCAAAAAGTGTTTGAACAAATCCATAATATCCTCTGCGGTTTCACTTGCAGTTAAAATGTCAGATGATTGCTTGTTTCACATTGTTTTATTTAAATTAGTCCAATCAGGTGCTTATAGCTTCTCATTTTGTCCAAATATAATCACTTTTCAGACAGCTATTTCGGAAAAAGACATAATTGTACCCTTTTTTGTAGGAATTCAACTTTCTGTGTTTTTTTTTTCTTGTTAATTTTCATTTCCACTGTCACCCATCCTCCTGTGATTGCTCAGAATGGACGGTTGCATTAACGTGCATGAACGTGTGCAGCAGTGTTCAGATCTTGAAAGCGACATGAACATTGTCAGCTTACCGTTGGTGAGGTTTTCTGCTTCTGGTGTGGATGAATGAAATTTTTGTAAAGTTGCATCCCAAACTGAAAAATCAAACAAATGTAATAAATTAGCTTTAAAATCCTCATTTATTTCCTTTTATTGTTTTTAAAATAAAAACGATCTTTTGTTCTCTATTGTTTTGGAGTAGCAGAGGGTGACTAAAGCTCAAAACGGTCCCATCAGATATCCCGACAATGAACACATGCTGCTTCTGTCAAGTGTGGGAATGCTAATCCAGCATCACTCAACAGTTTCCCTTGACCTCTTTTCTAAGCTAAATCTGATTCTAGCACTGACTCAGCATTCCTCCTCTTTAGATATCACCCAGAGTTATTCATCAGCAAGCCAACCTTTAACAAGCGCATGGCTGTGATCCAGCAGGTCCTGGTCAGCTCGTCGTCCGCACAAAGCAGCTTCAAGTCACGAGCTGAGCTGCACGCTGTAGACTGAAGTGAAAGGTTACAAGAAAACTTCAATCCTATGAGGGGGATTTTAATAATTCTCATATTTATTGTAGCAATCTCTGTCAATTGTACTTAAAAGTGACTCTACCTTAACACAGAAGGCAAACTCTGCTGGTGCTCCGTGCAGCTTTTTGGCTGATAAAACCGTGTAGACGTCACTGTCACTGAAGTCAGCGAAGAACTGTAGATGCCTTGGCTCCTGTGAATCAAAGACAGTAAATGATGAAACAAGATAACAGTATGGTTCTGAATGTTGGGTACATGAGAAACATAGACACATCCTGAGATTCCCAATCTTTAAAATGGATTATTTGAAAAGTTTATTAAAATGAGCTGTTATAGAGAACTCTTTGAATGACCTAATTTTGAAGAAATAGTTTATTCCAACCCAGTTAGTGCGCTAAAACAACTCTAACTTAAAAAAGAATCACAGCAGTTCATTCTATAAACTTTTATGCTGCCATCATTTTCACATTATTATTTTCATAGAAATATTGTGATATTGTTGCAGGAAGATCCCCACTGAAATGCTACTGCTAGCTGCTAGATTCCATGTGATAACTGTGTAGGTTTACACTAGCCGTCAGTTTTGCTCAAACTTTGGTCTAGCCACGCTCCATTGGAACCTCCGCAGCCCATTGATTGGTCCGGTCAGTCTGGTATCGGGCCAATCACAACGCTCTAACGCAGGGATCTGCAACTCACTTCCCCGAGGGCCGGTATCCAACAGGTTTTGGTGTTTTCCTGCTTCAACACACCTGATTCAAATGACTGAATTACTTCCTCAACATGTCAAGTTCTGAAGAAGTCTGTTAATCAGCCATTCATTTGAATCAGGTGTGTTGAAGCAGGGAAACCCCTACAACCTGCTGGATACCAACCCTCGGGGAAGGGAGGTGCTGATCCCTGCTCTAACGGTTTGGTGGGCCAGATTAGCCGATGACAGCAGAGCCGTGACTTTGAAATGAAACAACATGGTGGCAGCTCAGGAACCACGTTCGTTTAAAGTGGCTTTGTCATCAACTTTGGACAATTTAGATTTGGGCTTTTCTTTAAGACCCGAAAAGATAGTCCTTTATTTTGAAAAAGGATTTGCTTCTTTGTCGACAGGATACGGTAAAAGTTTAATTTACCAGCTGGTTCCGGTTGTTGCTAAATGGCTCTGATTGGTCCAGCATAAAGCATAAAGACAGTTTGAAAGACAACCATTGATCCCACCTCTTTTTCCAGTGTGTCGTGGCTAGACTTTATATTCACATATATAGTCTGGCTGGCTTGCCACAGATTTTCACTAGAGTTGCTATAAAGACTGAGGTTATTTTTCTTTAGTCTTTGAGTTACTCTGACTAGCTGTTAGCTCATCTATCCAATCAGAATTCATCTCTTTCCACAAAATGACTTTATTAAAGGAGCTGTCTACACCAGACATTATAATATATGTTCAAATTATTCCCACAGATCACTTTAAAAGATCTAAACTGTCACTTTTGTGTCTTTTCTTAAGTTTAAAAAAACAATTGATAGGCTAAGGAGTGAAAATACCATTAGAAGCTTTCTGAACAACCTGAATTGCAAAACATGACACTTTATTTAGGAAATAGGTTGTGGCTGGTTTAAAGCTTTTTTTATATATCTAAAACCATGTTATCAGTCTGTCTGCCAGTTTAAGCATTTAATCAAAAAAGATAAGTATATATTTAGATACACTGACAGCATGAATAGCTACACTGTCCCAAGATAAATTTCACACACAAAAAAAGGCTCAAAAACTCCCATTGTTCTGCTTTCATGTGACTGACTGTTCCCACTTCCTTATTTAAAGTAATGCTTCAGCCATTAATGTCTGTGCTGACTGAACAGCCGAGTGTTTGACCAGGACACCAGATGAATAGTAAACATGCTGAACTAAAAGTGGGCGCCATGCTAAACCTACCTGCGCTGGAGAACAAAAGGTCTACTGTTGTAGGAAATGAAAGCAGATGAAAAGTGGCATGGCTAGTGCCCAGGTAGAGGAGTCACACGTTAGCAGCTCTGAGAGGAAGGTTTCCACCTCAGGAAAATCCAACTCAACCTGTTCCTTTACTCTTTCATGGCATGACTGGATGTATGCAAACATAAAGGTTTCATAATAATTTGATTCCCTAAACATCAAGCACAGCACAGTTGACTCGTTTACTAAAGGAAAACTTATTAAGGTCATGCATCTTTGCATAAACGGCTTAGTTACAAACCTTAGAAGTCCCCTTGGTGGAGAAATAAAGTCCTGACCTCCGTAAAACAAAATAAAACTTCCTCCAGGACTTCTTGCTTTGCTCTTTGACGTGAAGAAACCCGTGGATCTCTGGACAGGTGCTGGACTTGAGGAAGGTCTGTCCGGAGAGACGGGTGAGAAAATCTTTGGCGCTCAAAAGCTAAGAGTTTAAATTATAAACTGACCTCAATAAGCTCAGAGTGATCCACCATCCCATTAGTTTCAGTGGATATAGAAACCATGTGATCTGGGAAAAAGTCCTATGAGATTGAACATAACATTTAACTTTGATTTGTTTGGTCACATTATAGATTTTTTGGGGGGTCACAAACTCACCAGAGGTTTCTTGAAGAACTCATATTTGGCGTAATTCTTCCTAAAATACAGTCGACTGTCTGAGTCCATCCCCCTGCCTGAAAACACCTCCATGACATACTCATGGTCCTCGATGGTTCTCTCTGGGGAAAACAAAGAGCAGTAAATCACAGGTGTGATGTCAATGTGATCTTGATATCAGCCCTTTTACTTCATTCATTTTTTGCACAGCAAACTAACTTCAAACAAAAACAAAATCCCACCTATCCCCAGATGTGTGAGGTGCTCAACCAGAGTCCAGCTGTGGTCATCAATGCAATGGTTTTTCAAGACAAACAGCTGGCAGATGTCCCGGGCAGTGACCTCAGTGGGAACCTCCACGGCTTTGCTGGTGTTATTTTCATCATAAACTTTAATTACCTGAAACAGAAACATCCATTCAAACACTGTTCAAGCACAAACGTTTTTAAAAATCTACTAAAAGAGGAGCTTGTCTGGAGACACAATTTTGCAAAGACAACTTTTTGTGTAAGACACAAAAGCACAGGTCAGACGAGTCTCCCTGTGTTTCTCTGGGCTGCAGTAAAGCAGCTGTATGACAAAACTGCTTGTTAGTACCAAACTCAGACTTCACGTATCTTTTTTTGGTGCACCCTACCGAATCACCTGCCTGTTTTCCCCACCACTAAGGGTCAATAAGCCAGAAATCACTCTGCTTATTAACCACAGGCGGTGGAGAAAAATCTCCACGCGGCTCCAGCTCCCCTCTGTTCACACCTACTCTGAGCAGATCCATTTCATAAAACCATGCAAGAGCCCTGAAAGTACATACTGGTGTGCTGGTTAAATAAAATGTTAGCTGCATTTTTTCATCAAAGTCAGACTCCTTCAGGCTGGGTGTAAAGAGTCTGACTTTAGTAAAGAGGAAAGAAGTCAGAGCAGTCAAAGGGCTGGAGTTTGACCCCGTAAGAAGTCATTAAAAAATTGTTGCTTCAGGCGACGAATTCACCTTTATATGCAAACGATTAGGAGTTCAATTAGCCCAGAAGGAGTCTGGATAGAGTATAGTTCAGATCTCTGGTGTGTAACTGTAGCTTCAGCATCTTAAAGGAGTTTGATCAGGAAAAAAAGACTTAATCATAAAAATTCAACTTCCACATAGAGTATGAGATATTTCAGTGCCATTGAATAGAAATTATATTTGAAATATAAATATGGTATAAAACTACGTGTGTTTAATAAAAATGATGTGTTTTAAGATTAACTATCTGCTCCTTGCAGGTCTAAGATGCAAAAATCAATACATTTTAAGTTCTATTAGACAAAAAAACCATGCACATTCAATTTACATTATCAACTAATCTTAAATGTATTTGCAGCTTTGACTGCCGTTTATTGCAGCTGTAAAACCAAACCATAACGATTCAAAAGACAGCAAATAACGAGTAGCTATTACTGGCTGTCTTATCAATAAGCAATATACTGCAAAGCCATGCAATAAATCCTCAATAAACTGACATTATAAAATACATGTTGGACTTTTTGTGAACAAATTGTGCATTACTTTCTAGTTTTGGTGCATAAACAGTGAGATTTACTCACAATCAAGTATCCAAACACTAGTGACCTGGTTCCTTTCCACTCAAAAATGCACACTTTAGTGCTTATAAATGATTGATGTTAACTAGTACTGCACTGATTTCAGAGTAAATGCAATTAAAAGCCATGTTAATATGATCCCAACTAAAGTGCTGATGTGAGGAAATGTCTCTCAGAGGTGAGGGGGTGGAACACGGGGCCAAGCAGCGGTACATTACGTGCTGTAAGTCTGACAAGGCAGAGTATATCCAGATCCTTACTATGCAGCACTAAATATAGTCTCATTGAACACAAACTCCTCTATTAGACCTTCTTATCTCAAGGACAGTACAGTGTGTGCCATTTTGTCAATTAGCCTCCTAAGGTTGAACCTTGAAGTGCACTCCCACAGCTGTGGCTCTGTCACTGAGCGGCAGTGAGGAGTTGGCCTCCAGCCTTGAGTAGGAAAACCGGCAGAAATGTTCTCTGCTGTCAAAATACTGGAAAAACTGATTCCTGCAGGGCTTCCTGACCAGGTGCTGCTATTACCAGCCAATGGCACTGCCAGCTGCTCAAACTGCTAACACCTGTTCAGTGGAAATTACTGGAAAGGAGCAAAGTGAGCAGCACAGCCACATTACAGCAGGAGAGGAATTATAGCAACAGACAAATGTTAAATTAATAGTTATAAGTAAAGGTAGCAGCAGCATTGTGTATATATGTGGAGTATGATAGGGTCCAGGATGTTTTGCAATGTATTCTCACATTACAATAAAATATCATTATAATATCATAAAATACATATTAATCACATTATAAAAATATTTTATAACAATATTATTTTATATTATAATAACATGATAATATATTGTTTGAATATAAGTAATATTGTGAAAACTAACTTTTCATTAGAAATATTTATGAAAACCTGTAATGTAAATGTAATAAACTAATTTTTGAACATTATAAGTTATTTTTTATTTTTGCTCTGTCATTATTTTTCCTCAAAATCTTTATAATTCTGTATTTAAATAGTTAAATTAATGTTGAATCAACAGAATATACATTTATCAGAAATTTAGAGTTTAAAAAAATCACAGAAGGAAACAGTTTTAATGGAATAAGAATATAAATAAATAAAAATATCTGATTTTTTTAAAATTTGAATACCAGCATGAATTCTGAACTTGAACATAAAGCAATCATTTGCTTTCCCAGAGAGAAAAACAACATATTATTACTTCATACATGGTGTTGTACTCTTACCCGCTTCTGCAGACAGAGAGGTGTGATGGCAGGCAAGGTGACTCTCCTCGCATGGAAATTCATGCTTCTGCCTTATATGTGCAATCAGCTACGAGATGAACATCCATCAATACAGTAACTCAAACTAAAATACTATTTATAGAATTTAAAAATAATACTTTTACTACATGTTAACCCTACTATATCCTAGTTAACTCCTCCTCGTGGGCTCCTCTAGACTGAAAGTGTGAGAAACTAAATTGTGTTTCCTCCCCACAAGACAAACTCCTCCTTTGTCCTTGAAAATGTTAAATCTATCCTTTTAGAAAAGGAAGCTCCCATAAACAAAACAAAGAAGAAAAAATGAGTTTTTCTCATAGTGAACGCCAGAGAGAGCTTATTACTTCTAATAGAAGCAACAGCGTGATGATGTAAATATAATAATGATAATAATAATAATAATAATAAGCCAGGAGATTTCACCTGCATCAGATTGTTTTGCTGACTTTGTCTCCAGACACCACACGCCTATTTATAGTCCCTGACACATGATACATTTCACAGCGCAAACAATATGTGTGTGTTCATGATGCAGTGTTCTATTTACAACAGCAATCAGTAAAAATAACTTTTACTACTGAAACCATGAGAACTGACCTACATAAACAGCAGCCATCAGATAATTGACTTATTTCTTGTTGTTTAACAACATTACTTACTAGTTATTGTGAGGATACACACACTAACACACACATTTGCAAACGGATAAATGCTCAGACATGCTAAGAACTCAATAAACCATCCATTTATTCATCCTTTCATCCGTTTCTGGAGAAAACATGATCAAATTGAGACAAAATATTTTTATGATTTCAAATTTTCTCTTTGTCCTCTACACATTAGACATTATGTAATCTATTATGTTTAATCTGCATATTCTCTGAATTCGACAAATTGGCAGTAAAGAGGTCAAAGATGATGCACTGGGTGGAAAAGTAGTCCCCAGTCCTGCACAACACCTGCCTGTTTTACTGTAAATCCAGAGAAAGAGATCTGGTGATTCAGTCTTCCATCTTTACACTGGGACTCAGCTTGAGATTGCTCAAATAAAAGGTGATAAAAGCCACAATAAACGCCATTATGCTCATGGAAAAGCATGGTCATTATAATGTGCACATTTATTTCCAAATAGATTACTAAAAGTTTGGCCTTTCTGTAAACTATAAACTAACTGAGGTGTGAAAGTGTCTCATAGAGAAACAAAATCAAGTATTTAAGGAGTAGTGGTAAAAAGTTAAAAGGTCAAATGATTTTATTTATGTTTGCAGTACGTCTTTGTATTCATGCTGATTTTGCAGGAACAGAGCTGCACTCTCACTAAACTCATGAGAACGGAGAGGGAAAGAGGAGCCTCCCACAGCAGGCTTTAATCTTTATCAGGAAACACAGCACACTGATTTGTGAAAGCACAGACAAGTAGACGCTGCGAGTTATCACACTCAATGAAAATGAATTGGAATTAATGGAGCCAGAACGATAACAGAGTCTCCACAGCTCCCATAACAAAGCTACCTCCAGACACATTGTCCTTTTTTTTTTTTTTTTTTTTGACACATAGACACATTGTCCTTGACCATAGAGGATTCAGTCAGGACCCCCCATGCAGGTGGAGAGCCTGACATGAGGCAGGGGTGCAGAAGCACGTACAAAAAGGGGTGACAAATTAATAGAAATACCTTAACCACTGACCCCTACAGGAGAGAGGAGGAGGAGGAGGAACTGGTGGTTTTGTTGCTACCAGTGCATCCGTTTCCTTGTTTTATTAGAAGAAAGAGATGCTGGAAATCAAGTTTTACTTCCATATTCAGTTTTATTCATTAAGGAAATGTTTATTTTCTATACAAAGAATGACTGTAAGACTGGATTTTTTTAAATGAGTATAAAAAGATCTAAAGCTAGTGCAGTGGATTTTTCAATAAGTAAATTATTACCCAGTTTAACAGAGATTTTAGTGTCACTGAAATGTCAAAGGTCACAATGCAGCAGTCACACTATTTATAATTAATATGGAAAAAGATGCCATAATACATAAAAATAAGCCTTGTCTACATTGATCCAGATTTAACATATATTTATAAAATATTATGAAAATATCTCCATCAAAATTCTAACGACAATTCTGAGGTACTTCCATAGTACCACTCAAAGAAAGAAAATTCTGGCCTTGGCTAAATATTATGATTTCTTTGATGTTGTTCACATTTTCCTCTATTATTATCAATTTCAGCATCCATAAGAAACAACACAATCAGGAAAAACCCAGACAATTATAGAAAAACTAGTAAAAAAGAAAAAAGAAGGTATCTTTTCTCGGTAAAGCACAAAGTAATTGGCATGCATAAACCAGCTGCTACATAATAATAATAATAATCTTTATTTATAGAGCGCCTTTCATACAGAGAAAGAAACTGTAACTCAAGGTGCTTAACAAGTTAAAATGACCCCACATAAACCACAATCCCATCCCTCCCCCATAAAAAGCACACACACACACACACACACACACACACACACATACACACACACACACAGGACATTGGGCTGAGTACAGATGAGCAGGTTCTAAGGAAACGCCATCAGAGGAGCCCTCTGCACCGGCAGCAGCAGGTCAACATCAGCAGCCAACGCACCGACACAGGGCGACCAGAGGAGGCAGGGCTGAGACCCCACCTCCACCTGGAACCACCTGGAGAACCAGAGGAGGCAGGGCTGAGACCCCACCTCCACCTGGAACCACCTGGAGAACCAAGCAGCCACAGCTGACCACCGCTCCCGAGGCAGAGGGCTCCCTCAGAGGAAACACTGGAAGGAAGATTAAAATAACAAGTTAAAATATAAAATAACATAAGATAAATATAAGAATAAACAATAAAACTGTGAAAAAATCTAACTAAATACCTAAAATCTATTAGACTAAAATCAGCTAAAGGTTAGACTAAAAGCAGTTAAACAGACTAAAAGTAATTAAACACAATAAGTTAAAATTACACTAAAAGCAGTTAAACAGGTTAAATAAATAATACTCAGTTAAAAGCTAGCTTAAAAAGGTGGGTCTTGAGCCTGCCTTTAAACACATGAACGTTCTCTGCAGCCCTGAGGTTCTCCGGCAGCCTGTTCCAGAGGTGAGGGCCATAATAATAAAAAGACGCCTCACCGTGAGTATGTGTTCTAACTTTTGGGATGACAAGAAGACGGCTGCCAGAGGAGCGCAGAGACCGCAGAGGTTCATACGGTAAAAGCAATTCTGAGAGACAAGAAGGCTCAAGACCATTAAGACACTTAAAAACCATTAAAGTGCCTGTGACTCCATATTTAAATCACTTTATATTAAACAGGTGTAATCTTTGATGCCTCTAGATTAGCGTCGCACCATTATAACTCAAAATACGCTGTAATTATTTCCTAACGAGCAACTCAGAGATCAGAAGAAAGCGCCGCCTTCCAGTTCTGCTGGGTTTCTCCTTATTTGGCAGCCTGGCACTTCTGCTGCAGCAGGGGGCAGTGCCGTCGCGTGAAAGGGAAACGAAAGTGAAACTTAAACACTACACGGTCTATGGGCAATGGCGGCGGCACTGCCTCGCTCCAGGTGTCGTGAACGTGCATGTGGGAGGAGAATTGACCATATAAGCAAGTCCGGATCACTATGACCTCATAGTGGGCTGGAGTGAAAAAAACGGTTTGAAACCTGGGTCTGAAATCTGGAAGAGCTTCTCACTGGCTGGACTAGGAGACAGATGGACGCCGTTTTTTGCTCTTTCTGGCAGGTTTAAGGTGAGAACTCAACGTTGCAACATGATAGATAAGCCAGAAAACATGGAAACCGATGTCATGGGCACTTTAAAAGAACCTTAAAATCGATCCTAAAACACACAGGTAACCAATGCAAAGACTTCAGGATGGGTGTAATGTGCTCCCGCCTCCTGGTCTTCGTCAGGACAAGTGCTGCTGAATTTTGTAAGAGTTGTAAACCTGAGATACTCTTTTTAGGAAGACTAGAAAGCAGGGCATTACAGTAATCCATTCTACTGGTGATAAAAGCATCAGTGTCTCTGTGTTGGCCCGAGAGAGAATGGGGCGGACTCTGGCGATGTTCTTTAGGTGATAAAAACCTATCTTAGTAACGTTTTTAATGTGAGGGATAAAAGTCAGCTCAGAGTCAAAAATCACGCCCAGGTTCTTCACTTGTACAGAAGGATTCAGAGACAGTGATTGTAGTTTTGGTAAAAGTTTCTCTCTCTGAGCCTCAGGACCGATGACTAAAACCTCAGTTTTGTCCCGGTTGACCTGGAGAAAGTTTTCTGCCATCCAGGATTTGATGTCTGAAATACAGTTAAAAAGTACTTCCACTGGCAGTGTGTCATCAGGAGACACGGAGATGTACAGCTGTGTGTCATCAGCATAACTGTGAAAATGAACTCCGTGTCTTCTGATGACGCTGCCAAGAGGGAGCATATGGTTAAAAAGCACTGGGCCTAAAACTGAACCCTGGGGCACACCACATGTGATCCTGTGGACCTTAGAGGAGCGGGTATCTAGACTTACCATAAAAGTCCTGTCTGTGAGGTAGGATGTGAACCATCTGTGGACAGCACCAGAGAGGCCGGTCTGTTTTAAACGGGTTAAAAGAATGGTGTGGTCCACTGTGTCAAAGGCAGCGCTTAGATCCAGTAGGACCAACACCGTCAGCTTCTGTGAATCATAATTTAATCTAAAATCATTTAAAATCTTCAGAAGGGCCGTCTCGGTGCTGTGGTTCACCCTGAAACCAGGCTGAAATTTCTCCAGGACATTATGTTCATTAAAGTGCCTGTGACTCCATATTTAAATCACTTAATATTAAACAGGTGTAATCTTTGATGCCTCTAGATTAGCGTTGCACCATTATAACTCAAAATACGCTGTAATTATTTCCTAACGAGCAACTCAGAGATCAGAAGAAAGCGCCGCCTTCCGGTTCTGCTGGGTTTCTCCTTATTTGGCAGCCTGGCACTTCTGCTGCAGCAGGGGGCAGTGCCGTCGCGTGAAAGAGAAACGAAACAGAAACTAAACACTACACGGTCTATGGACAATGGCGGCGGCACTGCCTCGCTCCAGGTGTCGTGAACGTGCATGTGGGAGGAGAATTGACCATATAAGCAAGTCCGGATCACTATGACCTCATAGCGGGCTGGAGTGAAAAAAACTGTTTGAAACCTGGGTCTGAAATCTGGAAGAGCTTCTCACTGGCTGGACTAGGAGACAGATGGACGCCGTTTTTGCTCTTTCTGGCAGGTTTAAGGTGAGAACTCAACGTTGTAACATGATAGATAAGTCAGGAAACATGGAAACCGATGTCATGGGCACTTTAATAAAATCATTAAGCTGAATAAAAACAAGCTTTTCTAAAATTTTGCTCAAAAACGGTAAGTTAGATACCGATCGGTAGATGTTCAAATCATTAAAATCCAGATTGCTCTTCTTCAGCAGGGGCCTGACCACCGCCCGTTTAAAGGCAGCAGGAAAGACCCCCGTCTGGAGGGAGCAGTTCATCAAGGTTAAAATCTCCTCTCTAAAAGAATTATAAAACTGCTTAAAAAGAGAAGTGGGAATCGGGTCCAGAACACATGTGGTGGGTCTCACTGAGGAGAAAACTTTATCAAGACTCTCAGCTTCAACCAGGACAAAGCTGTCCAGTGTTTCCTCTGGTAGAGACACATACTCAGAGTCATCTAAAACCATGTTCCTTTGAAGTGATAAAATCTTCATTTCTGAACATCTCTGTATCTCCAGTCCGCACCAAGGCACCAAAAACAGAATTTTTTAAAATCTTCATTTTCATAACAACAAAACTTTGTTTGCATGTAGAAGGAAGGTGGAAATGGAGCAGGAAATCCCAGGTTTTAAAAACATCAAGAGGGATGCGGACATATGCTATGACTGAGAGGTCAGAGGTCCGTTTGATAGATGCAACTCTAATTCAAGGAACAACAAGAAATGATCTGACGAACTTTTCAGAGAGGTCTCAGAGAAGAAGCTGCAAAAACCACGGACTGGGGCGTCCATGTGACAGCTGCTATAGGAAAGGCTCTCTACCACAAAACCCATGAATTACTGGCTGAGTGACCACAGACACTCAATGGGCAGACACATTTGATTTAATTTTATTTAGATTATTTCCACAACCCAGTGTGCAGTGGTTGTACTCAGCCAAACCCCTGACAGAACAAAGCCGGACCTCCTGGTCCCGATCAGAGCAGACAGACTGCAGCTCAACCCACAGGAACAAGGGCTCTCAGAAACCATAGAAACGCAGGGTTTGGATGGAGCAGTGAACTGACAGAGCCTGTTGGAGATTGTTTATCTTTCTGATGTTATCACAAGCAGAAATGCAGAGGAAGGCTATCAACCTGAAGCTCTGAGATGCCTAAACCAGTACCTCTGAAGGGCCAGACCACGAGTCTGAGACATCAGGCAAAATTACCAATAAACCATAACACACTGGGTCAGCGAGGAGCCATAACAATCTTTGTGGATAGCTCTTTTTAACCCACTGTCAGCACTATGTCTGCTTCAGCATAGCTCCACTAAATGCATTAGCTAAAGAGACCACAAGCAATACGCTATAAAGTGTATCCAGTTCAGTTTGACTGGAGGAAGTTTTATGACTACTATTAACAGGCTACATGCTTTTCAGCAGAATCCCACCAAGTACATTAGTTCCACTCATCATGAGCAATGCACCAGTTATGGGGCTCAGAGTCACTTGAACCAAGAAGGAGAAAGACCAGAACCAAGCCAGCTTGGACGGTCTGGGGAAAGTTTCCTCGCTGCTCTCAGCAAAGTTAGGCGTCTGTCTCACACGAGGGTCTTTCTAAGTAAGCTCTTGTAACCAAAAGTATAATTCCAGTAAGGCAACCACCTGAATCAAGACAGGATGGAGAGAAAGAGATGTCAGCCTGGTTTGGAACACTAGATGAATAAATGTCCTTTATAGGAAAACTGGAAATTTCCATGGGAAGATTTATACTGTACTTATACAAAATCATCTAAACTTCCCCTTTAACATGACAGAAACAAATTTTAAGGACTACATTTCTGGCAGTCCTGTTGTTAATGTATTTATATTTTCTGGAACACTGACAAGATCCCTTTTTTCATCCACAAAACTCAGGTGATGCATTGTTCTGGAGGCCTGGTCTCCACTTAGCAAACCAATTAGATTACCATGCAGGCAACTCATCTTTTTTATGCAGCCGTGTCTGGTGTCATCTATCCTGATTTAAGCATCCCTTGATTCAGTTATAAATTCTATAAATCATAAATAAAGTAGTTACAGTGTCTCGGTTAAAAAAAAAAAGTTTTGTGTAGATTTTACAACTGCTTCTATAAAATGCATCATTTAAGACTTATTCATTTCACCATAAAACTTGTTTCTGGTAGAACACTCCCTCTTGCGCACACACACTTATAATTATGACTGATGGGAAAACCAGAACCCAAAACAGACACACTGGGAAGACTGGTTGGCAGATTTCCAATTATAGACAAGATCAGATGGTGGGTGAGGGAGCGAGTGCTGCACATTTGGAACAATGATGTCATTGGCTTCTTGAGTGCCTTCTGAAAGGAGGTCGTGACCCCGTGCCACAGGGATTGTGACATAAAAACAGCTGTTCAGACTGACATGCTCCCTTTGTCTTCCAGAGGACGCTGGTGAAAAGAATAAGTGAGAGGCTGTTGAGCCCATGAGGTCCAGGCCTCATCAGCAAGATGCACAATGAGGATCTGCTTACAAGGAAACCACATTGTTTCTGACTGAGCTCAACTAGACAGCATGTCTTATTTTTATAGAAAACTTGAGGATTGTTCTCATATATATCAAATCAAATGTAAAATACTGTATATACAAATTATTGATTTTTAAGACAGGAGGCAAAGAGGTGGAAGGGGTCTTCTGAGTGGAGACAGAGAAAGCAACAATTTTGGCACAATGCACACAAGAAACACACACTAATACTTGCAGGTTAATGATGTGCATACTAGAGAGCTAATTAAGCCTTAGAATAAGTGTTTGCTTTTAACTGCACATCGCTGCAAGAAATGCATAAATGCATGTGCATCGAAAATATGAAACAAGTCAGGATTTCTTTATCAAACCAAACATTCAATAAATATATTTGACAAGCCAAAAAAAAAGAAAAATGTATGAAAATCAGCTCTGAAGCTCATAAGAAAGCTAAAACAAACCCATTATTGTTAGACTGTAAAAAACAATGAATGTGACCCAAATTATTTTTTATTTCTGTGAAAGTTTTTTTTTAAACGAATCCACTGTGAAAATCACGAGATCATCAGCAAGGACATAAACACAATAACTGTAGTGTGGCTGCTGTTTGGTGAGTTCTCTAATTATTAACTCTCCAGTCCGCTATTTTAAAATTTTAACGGTATTATGTTCATTTTAAGCTGAACTATAATGTTTTTCTAGACTTAAATAAGTAGCTGGGACTGAAAACAGTGAAGTCTGTGCCTTTAAAACATTCGGACTCTGATTTTGTATCAATGACCTATTTATCTTTCATTGTTCTATCATAAAGTTATGTTTATGTGTGACAGTTTAAAAAAAAAAAAAAAAGGGTTTTAAAGTTTGACAAACATTTTTCAAAAATGTTTCCACAGCAGGAAAAGATAATACATGTTTTTTATTTAGGCTGACCAAGTAAAGTCAACTTTTAAAAAACTGTTTTATAGGTTGTTTGCTTCCAAGCTACAACTCATAAACAGAGACAAGGATTTCTTTTGACAGACATTAAAATCCTGGAAATCCATGTCCTGACTTTTCAAAGTTGTGGTCACAAGATCCAGGAACAATCTTCTGCATAGATGATTCTTTATTTCAGCACATCTGACTGAATCTGTGATTAGACTGTTTGAATCTGGTGTATTTGTGCAGAAAAAACATCTAAAGCATGCAAGAGAGATGCAAAAACTACCAGAATAACTCAAATTTCTTCTCTTTCATAAATGTTTATCCTGTAAAAATAATCAGCAACATAAACAACCACTGTTTATAATGTTGAACTTCCAAAATAAGAAATACATAAAGTCTTAGGTAGATGAGTGTGATAGTATATCAAAAGCTGGTCATTGTTTACAAATGAAGCAGATAGAACAAAGACAGTTCAGCAAATCTTATGGGAATATAATGCTTCATGTCTAAAAACACCATATGCCTAATTTTCACATGATTTGCATTTTCCTTAAACACAAACACAATTTGCACAACTCTAAAATGAAATAAGCCCCAAATTGCTTCTAAAATCAACAACATTTTGTGCAAAATGTCTAATATTCATATTGTGAATTACAAAAAGAAGCATGCTGGACTGAAACAGCAAAAGAGTCAGAAGTTAACCAACTGGTTTTCAAAGTAAAAGCAAACACCACGTAATAAAAACAACCGAAACTGTCTCAACATCTGGATCGCAGTGAAAGCTTGTCAAGCACAAGTACTTCCCAGCATGCAGTGCAAGATAATCACACACCCTGTGCTAAAACAAACAAAAGAGCTGCGGGTGCTAGGCCAGGTATTTCTTGGGTAAACCATAAACTTATTAAGTTTCAAATATAACATCCACTGGTGGTGCAACACCTAACTTTGTTTATTCATTTTCATATTGTTTGGAGACCACCGTGCAGCAGTAAAAACCTGCATTTTCACATGTAAAAAACATGCAGATTATCTGAGCATCCTGACACAGCATTTATCTCTATGCTGCCATGCATTTCCATACTTGAAAAACCGGTTCAGCCATCCTGAGGTTTCAAACTAAATTATAAGTCAAACACTGTGCAGCGATGAGTTCATGCAACTTTCAGAAATGTGCTGCATGTTTTCTGGCTCTTGCTCAAATTACACACAGTGACTTTGCTGCCTGGAGCAGCACAGGACTTGTTTTGTCAAAATTGGTGCCTTAAGTCTCATAAATGGGACACTCACCTGAGTTGTACTACTTTTTGTCCATGGCAATAAACATTCAGAGGCAACAGATGGGAGAAGCTCAGGAAAAGGCTTTGGAACAGGAGGCGATGAGGACTCTTCTCCTTCTCTAACACGCCTGAAACAAGCCAACAAAAACACAAGATGGACAGAAACATAATAAGTGCTTATGTCATACTTCTTAGGATTGCTCTGTTTTTAAATTGTTCAAATTTTATCTAAAATGTCCAAGCATGAACCAGATTTCTATGTTTACAGTAAGCAAATAAACAATAAAACTTGCTGTGAATTAAAGATGATGCAGACTGGGGTTTGAAACAGACAAACTATTGCTTTTGTGCAAAATAGGAATGAGGTAATGATAAGCTGTTAGAGGTATCTTTGCATTGACCCCTCCTGGTGAGAACTACCTGATGACACGCCCTCTCACCAACAGACTTTTGATAGAACAGCAGATAAGACAAATAGGAACAGCTCTGGTGCTGTTGTACTTGTGCAGCACTTTGACATTTTAAATAAGAAAAAAACTGGCAAAATATATGATAGGTTTTATAAAAATCACTTATTTTAGTATAAATGCATCTTTCATTATTTATGAGGAGGAGAAGAGGGGTTCACTATTCCTCTTTTGTCTCCTTCAAACCAACAGGTGTTTGATTCCAGGTATTTAAATGCACAAACTTTAAAACAGATTCTGCTTCATTTGCAGCTGCAGCTTTCTGCTGCAAACACAAACTCTGTACTATTCAAATACACAAAAGCACCCATTATAAAAACACTGCTACTTTAATACAGGCAGGAAATATAAAAGTGGAATTCTTTGCATGCATAAATCAAAATGTGTCGTACCTGTTCCCCCTACACTCGGTCCCAGTCTCCTGAGCATTTGGTGACAGCAGAGGATCTTGCAGTGGGATGAGGGTTGGGTTGGGAAAGCCGCTCACATTACTCTCACCACTGTGAAAAATCCCTGCTTTCTGTCCAAGGCTTCCAGAAGTGTGTATTTTGTCCAGCGTTTTATTCATATCACTCGTGTGGGTTGGCTAAATCCAAGGCATCATCTGGAGCAAACAGGAGAGGCGAGCTGTTGGGCTGGAGAGCGTGCCCAGTTGGAGCAGGCTGACTGACTGGCGGGGCTCTTCTGCTCACAGCTCAGCAGAGCACACACACACACATAAACACACACACAAGAGTCTTTCTGGCTCATCTGCTGCCCACAGGGCTGGCCCAGTGGGGCAAAACGATCCCTCCTACCCAAACATGATCCACCACAATAAAGATATTTTTAACACAATGACTCTCAGAACAGCCCTCCTCACTTTGACCCTGTGATTATTATTAATAATATTCCTGATTGTTTTTTTATTTGCAAACCTGGAACATGCAGACAAAGAAGTTCTGAAGGAGGCTGTAAAACCAACTGTCCTTTCTTCTGGACTTTGTACAGGGACTGCACTTTAAACTGGCTGCACTGCAGACTGTAGACAGCTGTAAAGAGTAGCCAGACAGTGCAGCAGACTGGTTGTGCTGCTGGCTGTGTCACTCAGTGACAGGCTCCACATGGGGGATGGTTGGGATGATAACATCTTTCTGAAAGGTAATGTGCAACAGACCTCGGCCAGGGGAGATTCAGAACAACACCATTTAGCATATAAAATAATTAAAAGAACACAAGTTTCCAGCATGGAAACTTTTAATTGGAGATGAGTCATCTGTGCAAACAAGTCTTTGTGTTACTCATTATCTTTCACATTCCATAGCTTCACAACAGCCTTTTTAGACCTGAAAAGGCGTTTAGACATTTTGACAGATTTCTGCTTTGCTTTGATCATGATGCACTTACCTGATTTAGTTTTTATCCAAATGACTCCATTCCCTTCAAGAATAAATCAGTAACTTACATACACCACTGTCAATAAAAGCTTTCATTTTCTGCATTTTACCTCAGCAGGAACTCTGATAACTAAAAAGGAAATAACAGCCTTTTTTCTGGCCAATTCAGCTGCAGCTCTGTTGAATTTGTTGGAATGGAAATTTTTAAAATGCTGCATGTATCCTATAACATGATGATAGGACATATCTTCAACTTTAAAGTGTCATGCAACTACAAAACTAGCTTATTTTAAATAAATTATGGAAAAATCCATTGTTTTGTAACTAAAAATAAAAGAATTTAAATCTTACTTTCTTAATTTTATTTTTGTATCTAAATAATCTTTGATCAATGCATAGCTGTGTAGTAATTCCAATAAACATTAAAAACTTAACTGAATCATTAGAGGCTTAGTTATTTGTCTTTGAGATAAAGATGCAGAATATGACAAAAAGGACAAAAAGAAAAAAGTGCAATCAGTAATTATAATTTTTTTTAATGACTCAGTGTCCTTATTGGATGAAAAGGAAAATTGGTTCATTAGATATCCTGTTTTGTGTGTTTCAGAAACATCTCAGTTCTTATTAAAGATGTTTGGGTTTTTTGCCTTTTAGAAACGTCAATTTTTAAACAATTTGTTGAATAATTAGAAATATAGACAAATTAATTTGAACCTACTGCTTTGTTCATACTGGTGGTGCACAACATATCTATAGATTTAGTAGATTTAACACTGGTGAGTTTTTTCTATATATGAAAAACAAATACATGCTCAACTACAATGCTAAGTTTAAAAAAGAAAAAAAAAACTTTAAAAATGCAGATGCACATGTCCATTTACGGGTATAAGTTCTGAAATATTCAATGTTTATTGCTGACATTTACAAATTATTGACATTTCCTGACCCAAATGTTTTTTTAAAGACTACCAGTAATTCCAAAAATGTATTTCTAAAATCTAGAATTAGTTTTCAATTAGGGGTTTTACCATTTGCTCCGATACCATTTTCATGTTATGGATGACAGTCTTTACTCCTTGGGATTTAATTTCAGCAGGTTGTGTAGAAAAACAACAAACAACAAAAACACAAATAAAAGCAATGATGACAACACAGACGAGTGTTATAATAAAAGCTTTAATCAAAGCAACACTCATTGACAAGAACACGTGTATCAGTGTGCAAATGAATCAAAATACCAATACTTAAATATAAATCTGAAGTATCATCTAAGAAATATTTACCAGACCTGGTCTGTTTCACACCTCCAGTATTATTTATAGAATACACTTTTTTAATAGGTCCAATAACGTTACAACTCCTGGAATCATTCAAATAATTTATAGAATTGTTCTTATTCATCGCTCACAACACTCTGCATTAAATGCACGACGGTCACCACACAAAATAAAATAAACATTAAAATATGTAAGAAAAAACTATTAATTATCAAACGACATCATTTCATGCCTGCTGGTAAAAACAAAAAGAGGTATCACAAAAAAACTGATTTTTCTTTTGTGTTGCGGGTCTAAAAAAAAAATTAATGTATTCAGAGCAGAAAGGATGAGTTCCTCCTTGAGGGGAGAAAAAAGAAATGACATGATTGTTTTGTTAAAACATAAATTGTTGTAAAAACTTGATTTTTTTTTTTCTTACCAGGAATGATATGATGTCAGAGTTAGAGGTCTGTTGGTCTGGTCTGCTCTGTTGGTCTGGTCTGAACATCTTCATTCTAAAAACAAGAGGAAATAATGATTTAGATCAAAATGATGGGTTAGTTTAAGTTGCTTTTTATTTTAGCTCATTTTCCTTATGTCTTGTTTTATTCACTTATTTTTTACAGATCATGATGTTCATGAGAATCACCACTGTTTACAGTATAAATACCAGATAAAAAGGGGAAAAACACCACAACCAAAGCAAAACTAAGCCAACAAGAAGGATTCCAGACCTCTTGAAAATAAAACATCAAAAAGCTGTTTTTATTATCAGCGCAGAGAACTTTAACTCAGGTCCTGTGAGCTGCAACTAACCTCCAGTTCTGATAACCCCTGTGACTCTAAGACCGATGGTTGAGTCTTAATTGGGGAGACGGGGGAGGAAGGTGACATTGGCCTGTGGGTTACAGACTGGCTCCTTTTCACAGCAGAGGACACCGCCTGGGCGAAGCGGGAAGGAGTTGAAGGAGCAAACGGTCTTGGAGCTGCAAAACTCCTTAATTTTTCCAAGCTCAGCCCTACGCTCGGCTCTCTGGCTGGCAGACTGCTTTGCCTCGTCATCCTCGCGAAGGATGCATTCTTATCATCCTGCTGGGGGCTCAGCTGAACATCAGCAGCCTCTCCCGTCTCCTCTTCACACTCCACAGGAGGCGGAGGAGCAAAAAGAGGAGGTGACGGTGGAGGAGGAGGAGGGGGTGGCAACGCTGCTCTTTCTGAAGTCTCCTTGAGATTTTTCTCAGCTGCTGAGGTTACGTAATATCCAGGTGTTTTTTTGTGCTGTGCCAAGCGGAAAGAAGCAGGCTTGGGTTTAGTTGCGGGTGGAATTTTCATTTCTTTGACCTCTGCTGGCGAAGCTGGTTGAGATGCTGGATTAGTGGAGAAGATCTTGTCTGGGCTGTGTAGACTTGTTGGTGAGGAGGAATGACTAGGTTCAGGTATACTTCCATTTACAGTGTGTTGAGTAGTAGTACTAGTAGTAGTAGTAGTGGTTGCTGTGTTAGTCACTATTTCTTCCCTGGGTAAAACAGAATGTAGCTCATTTTTCTCCGTTGAGACGTCAGTCTGTCCCTTCTGTTCTGTGTTCTCGTCTAAATCAAGAGAATTAAGTCCCTCTACGGGAGCTTGAGGGGGAGCCTCCAGTGTCAGTGCAACTTCAAAGTATCTCAGTTTCTCTAGAGATTTCGGAGGCACAATAGTGTAGGTCGTCATCCCCACTTTGGGAATGTAGTCTCTCGTCAGCTCGTTGGAAGGCTTCGGTTTTGGCTCAGAGTTTGCGGCGTACAGAGACGGTTCTTTCGTCGCAGTAGGCACACTCGAGTCTTGGCATGATGCAGAATGCAACGAGTTGTGTTTGAGGTCTGAGGGTTCCTGCTCCTCCGTCAGAGTGGACGAATCTTTTTTCTCCACGGTTTGTATGCCGAGCGACTTCGCTAACGGAGGAGCTTCGTCCTCTCGTTCCTGCAGAGGAGGCACAGAGAGTCTTGTGAAATCCGTTTGCACTTCAGCATCTTCTCCAGTGGGACACGATGTGCTGGTGGTCGCTGAACTCTCCACTCCGTCGGTTGGCTCTGGAAGGGTTTCTGTGTTTGTTTGAGTGGAGGCCTGCACTTCTGCATCCTTCATCTGAGGCAGAGGAGGAGTTTCAGCTCGGTCAGCTGCAGACTCTTCACTCGTGGACTGCAGGTTAACATCTTCAGATCTACCATCTGCACAAATAAAGGTTTTCAGTGTGCAGATTTATTAAGAATATGTGGAAATCAGTTGAGAAAAGAAGTGTTTTAATGGGAGGAAATACTCACTGATGACTGCAGCTGAGTCTGTGGGATCACTGTTCTTTACATTCAGAGCTGAAGAATCACTCACAATGCTCTCCAGCAGACTAAAACATAAATGCAAGTAAAGAACTTTAAAATACCTGCTCATAATAATTAAATTAAATATTGAACAGTCTTAGATAGCATTACTAGAGGTCGTACTCGCCATCTGAGGACAGATCAGGTGACTGATCTTCCCCATTCTCCTCCACGGTGCTCCTAGACCCGATATCAGGTGAAGGTGAATGCGGCGAGACTTCCGGCAACACGTTGAGGCTGCTGGACTCTTCCTGGGAGCTGCATGCAGCTGCAGAGGTTACAGACCCACCCGTCTCCTCCTGCTCCATGATCTCCTGCAGCGTGTTAGCAGCCACAGTCACTGTAAAGCAAAACAAAACACATCAATCTGACGTTAACAGTATTATTTTGAAGAAACCCAGCTGGATACTTTATTCTCTCCTAGCTTCTAAAGTCAACTACATATTTTTCTTTCCAATCCTGATTTAGCAGCTACAGGAAGTACAACACAGGAGCAGTGAGCAGCAGGAATTTCAAGGCCACTTAAACAAAGCTCACCGTTCTCAGACTGTGATCTCAGTGTTTACAGTCACAAGTGGCAGAACGGGGAAAAACAGGTTATCATTCTCTAAAGTTAATGTTAAGAACATCAGGAGCTTATAAAAGTTTATTTTCTATTATCAGAATATCTTATTAAGAATTCTATAATTGAGATATATTATGATGGTCTTTAAAAGGATCATGAGTAAGAGAGGCAATGTGGGGAAAATAAACAGAACTGTAAAAAAAAATCTACAAAAATGAAGCAAATTTATTCGTTTCTTAGAGTAATTGTTAAAAAAAACTGAATTTAGTTTGTGATGCTCAAATACTTTTTTTTTCTAAAGATGTTTCAAGCACCAAAATAAACCAATTATCCACACTTGGAAAAAATTAATGCAGGTTTAAAAGTTCTTTGTGAATGAAAGCACAAATGTGCATGACAAGATGTCAAAGGATGTGAGAGAAGATCGTCTAAAAATATAAACCGGAATAAATGAACCATTTTATCCAAACCTTTATTTAAAATATTTGGAATATTTTTTAATTTCTGTTTTTAATTATTGTGTTTACAGGACGGGTGAGGTTTCCCTCCAGGACAATAGGGTCCAATGGGTCAACACAATCACAGGAAAGTAGGACAAAAATGATACACAACTAAAGGGAGGGGGCGAGCAGTGTGCCTTCTGTAAAACAGAAGAAAATAACAGAATCAGGAAAAAAAAATTCATTTAAAAAGGTCAAGTGAACTTTGTGCATTTAATTTGAAATGAAATAAAACTGTAAATTTAAAACTGAACCCAGTTAGATTAATAATTTCACACAGGTAGGGTTTCCAGTAAGGTTTTTTCCTCAACTTAAACAATTCTCTACTACAACCACTTGGTGGCGCAAAAGTTAAAGGGAAAAAATCCCATGTTTTACTGGGCAAAGCACCAACTTTTATTGAACATCTGAACCAAAACTAAATTTGCCAAATAGCAACTGAAACAGATAATAAATCTTAAGTTTTTGTTAAATAATCAAACAAACCTTCTGAATGTTCATCTCTAGAAAGACTTTCAGGACTTTGAAAACTTGGAGGTGGAGGAGCTTTACGTTTGGTTCTCCTCAGTGAAGACTCAGCTAAGGACCATCGATTTACAACAGGCACCTTCAGGACAAAATTGACCAATAATCAATACATGACTGAACAGATGAATATGCCTGAAATGAGCATACTCACCTGATCCCTGTCAAGTTGGGCACTCGGCTCAGAGTTGAGTCTCCGACGGGCGCCGATGTCTGAGTGACAGCTCAGGGACCGGAGGATCGGGGGTTGGGGTGCGCGTCTCTTCTTTGGCACGTCGGGGTTGGAAGGTGAGTCGAGCGGGGACGAGCTGGAGCTGGGTAAGGCCATGCTGAGAGGTCGAGGCTTGCTGACGAGCACGGGGGAAGCTGGCGCGCTGGCTGTCGTTGGCTTTAAGAACAAACATCCAATCAGATCAGGAGAGACATGTTTCCAAACAACACGGTGAACATTAACCAGTCACAAACAAATAAACCTCCCTTCGACCATTTTTTGAACAGTTTAACAATCACCTGCACTGGTTTTTTCTTGCTTCTTCTAAAAAGGCTAAACCTGCCTTTATTTTCCTTCTCCTTCTGATTTTTATCTTTGCCTGGTGTTACTGCTCCTGGAAAGCAAACAGAAAAATGCAGCTGCAAAGAAACTGAAATATGGAATGTCTGTTAAAATCAATAATACAGTTTGCAGAGAATAAATACCAGGAGAAGTTGGAGAGTTTGGGTACACGAAAGAAGCTTGTTCTGCAGAGCAAACAAGCCTGGGATTTAGTGCATGACAAACTACATTCACAAGCAGGCTCAGAAAAAATCCAGAGACTCAGAGGAAGAGACTGAGAAATATCCAGAACTCACCTTTTGTGTCTTTTGCGTAAACCTCCCGTATTTCATAGTCATTAAGAGAGTTGGCCAAGTCTAAAGGAGCCAGTGATGTGACGTCTCTCAACAGAACTGTAGTTTCTGTGTCAAATTCACATTTCTCACAAATTGCTGGTAAGAGGTCTTGAAGGGGAACTCGAGGATTTACTCTTAATATCGTTTTCTGGGTCTTCCTGTAGTTTATCACCATCCGAACGGTAGCCTGGAGAGCAAACGATGAGCCGCTTCAATCATTTATTCAACATGAATCTTAATTTTTAAATGTTCACAGTAAAAGAAAACACACCTCAGGCATCTGTGGACCCGTTTTCTTATTTGCATCCTCTCCTTTAGGTTTTAATATGATCTTTTCTGCATCCAGAGTTCCTATAAGAGCATTGGGTTTGAGCTTGATGTTGCTCTTGTTGGACGTGACCAGTTCTAAAGTGTGGCCCGATGGGTTCAGGTGATACTGGGCACAAAGGGTCACTAATAGATCCATCAAGGGTTTGCTGAAAGTAAAATAAAATTAAATATTTGGTTAAAAATGAAGTGATGAAATGTCTAAGAGAATGATTAGTAAATCAAAGTAAGACTTCCTTTTATGATCTTACAAAAATGAAACAAAACCAAATCATATTTGCTAAATAAACTGCTATGAAACTGAAACACATGTCTTTATAGTTAAAAAGATGGACAATAAATGTGCAAATAAATTAAAAACCTTCCTTTTTTGTTTACTAATACTTTAATGATGTGAATAAATAAATATGTGCAAACTTGTTTATTCTTATAGATGATTTAAAGGCGCACTATGCAGTTTTGCTTGTTTTGGCACCCCCTGGTGTCCGTTTTAAATCACTGCCGCAAAAACATTAGCATCGTCAATGCTCAGAAACACCTAAATCTAACTGTAGAAATGTCTCCTCAGCCTTCATCGCTTTCTACTGGAGCGGTTCATCACTCAGTCAAAGAAATCAGCTGTGTTCAAGCAGGGAGAGATTTTTAAAAATCAGGAATCGTGAGCTAAAAACACTCCAACGCTAACAGCTAGCCACTTTGGGTTAGCCTAACCCTCGTAAGATACGCGACTTTGTGAGACTTCCAGGGCACCGGAAAATTAAAAATTGTAAAAAAAATATACAATGTCTTACTTTAAATTGTAACTCTTATTGTCCCAAATGGATTTTTAAACATGCAACAACAAAAAAAGACTTATTTCATTGCTTTTTTTCCTGGTGTGGAAGTTAAAGGATTAAGGACAATGACTGGAGTAAAGGCTGCATGAATGTGTGATCAAATGTATTAGGATGCATAATTGCAACAAAGTTTTACAAAACTAATACTGTTAAAACATCTGAAATTGAGCCTCAAAAACTCTTATGCACGCTGAAATAGTTTAGAAAAGGAGCAAAGGAATGTAGATTTAATCTTTTTAAAGTGGATTAATCTCAGTGAATCCTCCACAGACCAAAGGTACAAAAACAACAGTCTGTAAACTGTGATAGAATGATAGCGGTATCTTATGTAAACTCTTCTAATAGAAACTCTTGAGCAGTGAAACAATAAGGACACACAGACCTTGCTCTGAAACACTCTGACACATGATGATTTGATTAGGGGGGGGTCAAGTCCTGGTTTACGTACTCAACTAGCTCGCATAAATAAAATAATTTCTTAAGTTTCGCAAACACATGTTCATTATTTCCCTACGAGTGGGTCAAAATAAAACAAATGCGTGGAATAAGTAAAGCTACTCCACCCATCTGACTCAGCTGGATCAAAGCAGGAGATCATGTGATGACTTCATCTCCCATCAGCCCCGTGTTGTGGAGTTTAAATGTGAGAACAAAACCCTCTGTGATACCTTCCATGAACCACCGTCCTCTTTTCCACTCCTCCGGGCAGAACGACAGTCAGAGACAGCTCTTTATCCATCAGGTTCTCCTTCTGGTTCATGGTTAAACGAGGGTTTCCTGGGTGCCACTGGGAGAAACCTGAAGAATCCAGCTTCTTTAGTCCTGGCGGGGACGGAGCTTTGTTTTTGGCCGACACCCTGCAGTTGGAAAACAAAGCGTCAACTGGGCTTTTACCGACGCTGCATATTAAAAATAAAATGCTTCTTTCTTCTGCAGGTTTTATAATAGTAGCGAGGCTGCAAAAATGAGGCGTTCAGGTTCACTTTGCACACAAGTCACAAGACAACCAAGTGGACAGATTTGTTCACTGAGCCTGAAGAACAGGCTTCGAATGGAAAAACATGTGAGACGCTGACTTTAAAGCAGTGATTAGGACCTGTGAGGATTTTAGGTGTTTTTGTCAAGATTTAACAAGCTATAAAAAACGCACACATACCAAGAAACAACACACATATAGAAATAAATCCATGCAAATATTTAAAAAAATATTTTTGAGCTCTTTTTCCTGCAGTTTATGATTTTCTATCAGCAGATCATCCATGTGAAAAACACATGAAAAATACTTTCTTTTGAGGGTTTAAAGTTTAGCTGCAGCACATTTTGTTTAGTATACCCACTTGCCTGGAGATGAAAAACAGCAGATGTTATGACAAAAAAAATAAAACAAGAAAAACGGTGTAAACAAGAGATCATATCTTCAGTGAACCCAGGGACGTTAGAAACATTCATCCAGTCAGCGTGCACGCTGACAGAAGAGGGGTTTGTAGATCTAGTGCTCTGAATTACGGCCTGTAAAGTCTCACGTGTTGGCCCTGCTTATTCACACAGAGGAATCTGAGCAATGCGAGGTCACAGGCTCCACTGAGGCACATCCACCGAAGGAGTATTAGTATCTCTAAGGGGGGCGGATGCCCTTAAACACTTTAAATATCATACATATACACACTAATAAACTGATTAATTGATCTTAAGTTATTTTGGAACTATAGTTTCCATTGTGGGTGTGTTATAATAAAAAGTTGTCACAATGAAAACAGATTTTTTTTAAAGTGTTCAGTCGGTGCAAATGATATGAATGCATGCATTGCTATATTAACAAAACAGAATGCAGGCTTTTTTAGTGAGGAAGGAACTAGTTATTAAATCAGACATGATCAAATTGTGGCCCAAGGGCCCCATGAGGCCCCTGGACCATCTTCATCCAGCCCTCAAAGTACTCAAATAAAACATAATTAAGTTTCCTTTAATTATTGCATTTTCAGGCAATGGAAACAAAGCTTATATGGTCTTTTTACTACATGCAACAAAGAATGCCATCCCATGTTTTGGACTAAAATCTGCTTCTTTCCAGAGTTCTGGCTGTAACAGTGAAACCAGACTAATACTAATAAAATAAATGCAATAAAGAAGAAAAACTAACTCAATCGTTTCTGTTACAGCAGCAACAAAACAAGAAAGATGTATACTCATCTTTGAGCTAAAAAATAAAACTAAAATAATCAGTCAGCATAATAAAGCCATACCAGATACTGTAAGTGAAACAATGCCCATCAAACTGAAACCATACAGGAACCAGGAGCTTAAATGTGTTTTTGTTTATACTCTTCTTTCAGTGTGACAGTAAGAAGCTGAAAAACCGGCTTGAAAGTAAACAGAAAGCAGTTCCACGCCAAGTAAATTCATCCAGAACAGAGCTTACTACACTCAGATCAGACTAAATCCATAGAACTATCCAAACGTCTCTGAACAAAGTCCTTAAACTTACTGAGTTGCAAAACTTAAAGACACAGGTCGAAGACTCTGTATTCAAAAGATAAAACTGATATCATTTCGTTGTTTAGTTTAAATGTATTAGGGATTGTGAATTCTTTCAAAATGGCAACTTAAATGTATTCCACTGTTCTTCGTTATTTAAGTTAGGCCTGGTAAAACTCTCCTCGTTTTAACATAAACCCTGTATTATAGATTAAAATGTTTTAAACGTAGAAGATCCTCTCCAGTAAACACATATATTCAAGTTTATCTAACATTGACTAAGTGCTAACATGCTGAAAGTCAAGTGTTTGGCAGAAGCATCTGAAGTCAGATCTCACACATAAAGAGTGGGCTGAGGTGGAAAGTTAGGAGTTTCCATTGTTGATGTGACCTGGATCAACTTGACCCAAACTAATTTGTTCTTTTGTGTTTTGTTTCTACATAAAAAGGACCAAATGTGATCAGATTAACATCTATATAAAAATAACCAGCAGACATTTCCATGTTGTTGCAGCAGATTTCAGAGTTCACCACTGCTTTGCACTTGAACACTGAAAGTTTCTGCAAAAATATACTAAACATAAGTCTGGAGCTTTTGAGAGAATTCAATAATGATTTGGTTAGATATAAAACTATTTTTTTAAAGCATAAACCTGTAAGATTTTGATCTGTTAGCACACAAATATGTAGACATGTCTCAGTTTTTGAAAATCAGAGACTTATTTTTCACTTTTTGCAGGGAAATTGAATGTTTGTGAGACTTTGTGTGAAATCCTGCTGTTGATGCGTGTTCAATCTGTGTCACTTTTATCCAAAAAGACCAAAACACAGCTCTGCAGTGTGTACAGTACTATGAAAGGGCACGTCAACAACATCTGGGTCAGGACCGTTTGATGTGGGACCACCACAAACAGAATGACATTATTTTCTTTCACGAGCCAACATCAAAAAACCAACTAAAACAGCCAATTGCACTCGGAGCAAAGTCCTGACTTCATGTTTGTGTTTAAACTTGTTCTATTTCCTCACATTTTAAAGACATTGTGAAAGAGAAGAGAGAGTACAGGTGAACTAAAAAGATGCCCCTAAGGTGCAGGACACAAAAATGCAATAAAAGCTACAAAAGAAAAGCAGAAATAACCCTTATGCATTGTAAAGTTTTGTTTTCGTCAGTCTTGCTGTATGAAACATGACATTAAAATTTTTTATTTATTTTTTTTTACTTTTAATCTTGCATTTTGAAAAAATAAAACAGCTCCTCTTGCACATTAAATGCCATAGACACATTTAATAACTTGGTACTGAAAACTAAACAATGCCTCCTCCTCCTCAGGGTCTTTAAACATCCGTGTCATCACAGACGTGTTTTTAAATTGTCACCTCGGGCAGGTGACGAACACGGAGGAGGGGGGGGGGGGGTTGTGTTTTCCATGCTGTGCTGCTGAATGAGACGAGACATGCTGCAGCTTGACTCTGCTGATGCCACATTCACAGGCTTTCCCTTGGAGCGCCAACCCTCGCAAACATGTCCATTCAACGACCACAGAGCACACTTTACAGACACAATCACAGACTACCAGGAAATAACAGGTCACCGTGTCATTTCCTACACTTTGTCATGAGATCAACTTGTGATCTTCTGCAGATGCAAAACAAATATGCTCCCTAAGTTACTTTGATATACTAAAAATGATTAGAAATGCAGCTATGTGTGAACATCTAATGTTAGAGTCCCTAAAATAAGGGGGTTTATATTTGTAAATTCCTATTTGAATGATTTATTTGGGTCAACTGAAAACCATTCTTTTGTAAAAAAAATTGCTTTTTCTAATTAAGTGTGACAAGACAGAAGGAGGTAAATAGTGAGAAATGCTGGCTTACCTGAGGTTTCTTTACATATATGATCAAAAATTAGAAAGATGTCAACCAGTTACATAACAGATCAAACATTAAAATCATAAAAAGGGTGAAGAGTTTCAAACCAGTGGCAGAAATATGACTGTCCTCTGAGGCAGCATGAAGATGAAGGACTAACAAAAATGCCTGCTGTGGTATGCTAGCAGCTGCTGGCTAGCAACATGGCCCCTTGGGGAAATGGTGGGTTGATGTGCAAAGATAAAAACTATTATTTTTTTCATCCAAAACTTCTCCAGTCACACTTTTAGACAACACCCTGTTTATTTTAGGAAGCAGGAGCCACAACTCAACGCTCCACTGACCAAAACACAAGTCCAGTTGAAGTAGCTCAGCTATACAGTCAGATACAGGCTTAAACATGCCACAGTGCAGCAACACACCCTCCACCTCAAGTCAGAACACACACACACACACACACACACAAGTGAGCAGTCTAAAGGGGAAGAAAATGTACCCAAAAGCGTTTTATGTTAAAGAATCCAGCAGATGAAACAACCGACTGAGAACTTTGGAGAGCAGGTGTTAGACCTGCTTTTCCACTCACTTTGCCAACATTTCATTCCTTACCTTTCTACCCAAGGCTCTGCCTGCTCACATAACTTCCACTCTGCTGTGATCTCCTATGAGTAGCCAGAGAGACTAAACTCTATCAGTATAGCTTTAAAACCGTCCACCTTAATGCCACGCCCAAATCCGTGACATCACAGATCTGTCTCCTCTGCCTAAAACCAACCCAGCCAACAGGCCTTCTGCCTGAAAAGCTCCAGCAGGTTGGCGCAGCTCCCTCCGTGGTCATGAGCAGGAAGGTAAGCAGCTTTACCTCCTTATGCAGACATGAACCTGAGGGTGGGGCCATCGGAGCAGCACACACACACACACACACACTAACACACACAGATAAAGACAGGAGTGAATCTGCTGAATGATCACGGTGCCAACAAGGATGCAATTATCAGGTTAAACAAACAGGAGGGTCTCCTGATCCAGGTGCAGTCCTCTCTCAGGGTCTCCTTGACTTAATCAGCTCGTTTTCCTGTGTTTGGGTTTCATTAGGAAAAACAGTGCCAACTGTTCACAACCACACCTTACTGCTACAGAACTGACTCACTACAAAACCACATTACAGCACTTAGTCGGTTGTGCAAAACCATAATTAAAGTGATTCTGCACAAAGGGATGAAATGACACGTATTACCACAGCGTGGGCACTGCCTCCGTCTGAACACGCGGGAGGATTAATAATGGTTTTTCTTGAATTTGTCAATACTTTTTATTATTTTCAGCTTGAACCAAAAAACAAGAAGTTATCAACTTGAAGAAGCATAATCCTTTTTAAGAGTTTTCCTTTTTACTGAGCTTAACATTTAAATGATGACAGTTTAAATCTACTTACTGCAAATCTCCTCCATTCTTCATGCAATGCAAAAAAAAAGCTACTTAGTTCTGGATACTGTCTGGCGAGGAAGCAATAAATCTTAAATAAACTTTCCATTGTGAAATAAAGGTCCTGTGCCAGTTCTTTATCTGTAGTTTTATGCTTTTACTCAAGAATGTGCAGCCCGCTCTACAAACACCATCACCAAACACCGTGCAGTGATAAGAGGTGCTGAATGGAGACGTGAGCAGACTGGAGCTGAGATGTTATGCAGATTTAAAATCCTGATCGTTTTTTATCAAATGTGAAAATCTCCGTCGTGACATCTGCTACATTAATCTCTAAGTCCTAGGCTTTCTGTCATATCTCTAAATCTTTCCATGCACGGGTTAAGCATTGGGATTCCCTCACTGTTAAGCTGGTTTTTACCTCACATTGATATTAAATGTATTAATTTTTTAACAGTTTTGTAGCTGCATTTCCTGTCTAGCGCTTGTGTCATTGACAAGCAAGAAAAATACATTAATATCCGAATGCTCAGCTGATAAAAGTGCAAAAATAACTGGCTGTTATGAATCCAACATTCATCAGTTACAGGAGGATCACTGATGAATGTGTCTGAGATCATCTACAAAATATTTTCATTACAGTCCCTAGTAGAAGGCTCAGTAATGAGAAATGCATAAAGAATATTTGGAAGTGAAATCTTTGTTTACTGAAGGGACTCGGTTCAGACTGATCAGCTGATCAGACCAGAGCTTTGCCACAACAATCAGAAGTTTCTAATCTTAAAAACCTGCAGGAAAGTTTCTATTTTTGTCCTCCATGGAACAGTGCACTTCCTGTGATAAACATGTCATGTTTCTATCCACAACAGTATGATTCATATAGCTGTTAATCTGAAATTTGAAGCTAAATTTAAAGCAGAGAAAACTAAATGCACAACCTTATCCTAATCAGCTGTTTTAATGAGGTTTCAAACTGCTTTAAAAGTGATATTTTATTTTAAACAACTAATATAAAGTGCTGCCATGAGTTAGATAACGATATAAGACTGAACCGTTTGCTGCAGAACACCAAAGAATCCTGACAGCAAACTTTTGAGAAAAAGTGTGAGTCTGCTACCTGAATTTATATATAATAATAAAACAATCAGTTATTTTAGTAGCTTGTTTAATCTCTGCTTTTTTTTAAATTTGAGGCAATAAGGATTATAATATCAAGCAATCATATACATTTTATATGAATCATAATATAAGGTAATAATGTAGATGTTTTTTATTAAACATCTCTATATTTTTCTGTTTTGTTTTTTTTTTGTTGTAACATTCAGTGCAGGATCCAATCAGATATAAGGACTAAAACATGTGACCTGTCAGTTTAAGGGTTTGGTGTAAAGCTTGCAGCTTAGGTTTTCAGTGGGTGTGAATCAAATGAGCTTATCGTTCATTTTTAGGAAATTATCTTTTGTATTCTTGGTGAAATTTAAAAAGTCAAAGCTAAAGGCTTCATAAAATATAACTGCACTTACATGAAAACATTTCCAAGATTGTACAATATGGAAGTGTCCTGGTTTAAGCAAAGATAAGGTCGATATTTCATTCTAAAAGAAGAGCGTCCCGACATCTGATGGATTCATAGATTCATGATTAGTTCATTCACCAGGATCAGCTTCCTCACTGGTCATGAGGTAAGACTCCCTCCTTGGCTCTGAAAGCTTGGAGCCCCATAATGAACCTCCTGCCAATATGATAAAAGAGCTAAGAATGTATCCCCTCCCCATCGGAGGCTTGGTACACCACAATCTGTAACCCACCGCTCCAGTGCTGTTGGTATTTGGCAGCCAACCTTCAGAGCAACCCCCACTTTTGACTTTTAGTCCACATTAAACCCCAAACCTTCTCCTCTTTAGGCTCCCATCTCCTCTTCCTAACAGCTACACTCAATCACACACACCTCCACACTGAGTCTTCTTCAATCATCCTTGAGTTTATTTTAAGTTTTGTCTAAACTGCTTTTTGTGTTATTCAAGAAGAAAAAGTCAGATGGTGGAGACTTGGGGTCCCCGAGGGAAGACAAAACACAAGGCCCAGAGCCACAGCTGGTAATCTGGTAGGAGGTCACTCACAGTAAACACAAACTTTTAAGGAGGATCTGGATAGGCCATTACTTCACAAACAGTGTGCTATGGGAGGAGATTCGTAAGGAAAAAAGAGCCCAGGGACCCTTGTGAGAACTTCCCACCTCCTGTGTGTCATTTAGGCAAAACAAAAAACTTTTTCCCACAGAAGTTTCTAACACAAGTCACAAAGTCACAGAGTGTCGTCTTACATTACAATATCAAGAACTGATAGATGTTTAAGAACCAGACTGCAGCTTTCATCACTGCTCATGATCTGCTCCAATTTAACTTAAAACGCCAAATCCGAGGCAAAGTATGCTGGCGGCTCCATATGTTTTTGCACATGTTAGATCACTGTGATTTCTGTAAAACATTTTGGTCCCTGGACTAGGGTCTGCATGGTACATTACCCTCATCTTATCTCCCTGCAACTCCCTGCAAATATTTTCCCTCTAAACATTGCACCATAACAAACCCATGGACCTGCAAAGAAAAGAAGATAAAAAAAATCTGCTCAACATGGAGTGGACACAATGCATGTTTAAATCTGTGCATTTAATGCAGCGATCAAAGAGGCTGTTTGGGTCTTCAGGAAGTCTTTTCCAGTCACAAAACACACAAAAAAGTCCCCAGTCGAACTGCACAGAGAAGATAAGGTGCAGTAATTCACTCTGGCCTCCGGTGGCTTGACCAAATGTGAGGTTTTTCAAAAAGAGGCAAACATTTAGATAAAACAACTTGGTGAGTGAGGAAGCTCTCCCCGGAGTCATAATTATAATCATCACACTGCGTGCCTTCATCTGAAACAATGCAGCATTGTCTAAAATGGGGCATGTGTCTGTGGCACAAGAGCATAAGTTCCATCTTTTGATAATCACATGAACTGAGGTATCTGAGATCAACATGCATAGAGGTTTACTGCTTAAAAAAAGTATTGAGTGTTGCAGAGGTAGCAGCAATCTAAAAACTTGAGCATGCAATTTCAAGGTAACAACATGCATCATAAGTTTGGGAGGATTTGCAATTTCTTTTAATGTATCCTGCAAAATAATAGTAGTAACCAGAATTAATAGGTTACACTTACAAATTAAATTTCAAATTTACAAATTAGCATTGTTTCTGGGAGGGTAATACAGCTGGAAATACAAAGTTTGTGTATCTAGAAAACAAAGTAGCTCCCCTTTTACTTACTAATGCAACGTCCTGACTGGTCCAGCTGCCTGATTGTGTCATGCTGTGGCTCATTTGCTTGCTGCACTCTTTGTTAGGCGATGATAAGGTTCTGCGCTTGAGTAATGTGATATTATGCAAAATGCAACACGGGAGCTAGCGCTTAAGTGCACATGCACAGTGACAGTGCCATCTAGAGAAACGCATCATAATTTACAGGAATTTTTATTGCTTGATGCTCAAACATTAGTTTAAACTAATGTATGCCTGTAATTTGCAGAAAAACTGCTAAATTATAGTCAGTTTCCTTTAAAAGCAGATACGTGGCATCGGCCTATCTCTGCAAATATCACATCTAAACAAGACAAACTGATAATGAAGGTCAAGCAAATTGAGGCAATTTGTCATTTTTGTCTCAAAAACTTGTGAATGCTGTTGGAGATATGCAAAAATTCCCATTGAGCGCACACAAAGGGCTAATTCAAGTGAGGGTCATTGTGAATGTTAGACAGGCCAAGAGTGGGAGGCATCCAACTGTTATGGCCTGGAAAAGTGGAAAACAGAAAAACAAAGTGGGGCCAAAATCTTCCAGTCTATTTAACTGGTGCATAATCAAGATCTGTGCTGCAAACCTACTCGAACATCAACGTTATTGCAATATAATGTCCAGGAAAAGATGGAAACCGTGGTTTAATAAGCCAAGAGCGCATAATAAAATTCATCACCATCCATAAATGCTGTTTACGGCTAATGTGTTGTCTTCAGACGGGCAACACAGACGACTCATTATTCCCTGAGTGTGAGCCAGTCTGCTTTATGCTTGCGAGGGAGAAAGCATCCATGAGATAAAACTTTCCAGTATCCAAACACACACTCTTTCAATGCAGCTTGGACTTTAATGCTGTTTTTTCCCCTCTTACTTCATTTCATCTTGTGGGTGGGTATTTTTGAATGAAGGTCTTTATCTTCCTTTATGAGCCCACTGGACGTGAGTGGGCTCTCTGAAGGCAGCGACTAAATGATGGATCGTTCAAAACGAGGACAGACTTGTTGCCTCTGGGGGGAACGAGGAGAAAACACTGACGATCTTTATTTTATTCTGGGCCTTGTGATATTTGTATCTTCAGTTTGGTCATGGCGTTTTAACTTTATGCACTCTAGTTCTTCTCGTTGGAGCTGAGGGTTTTGCTGTTGCTCTCATCTGTTCACTCATGTGAACAGCTGTGCCCTGGGATTGCCTGCGTGTCGGGAAACAGCTGTGGGGATTCAAAATACCTTAACTGATTCCACATTCTGCCCAAAGGAGAGCCAGTCGTGTGAGATCATGGTTTTAGGTGTGTCCAATTAGCAGGGCCAACTCGAAGGAGGAGGACCAAATGAATGCATTCCTGCATTTTTCATTTTTACAACAAATCTAAAACTTGATGAAAAAAAACACTATTTTTGCAATGCTGTTAATTGATTTGGATAATAAATTTGAAGGAGGGTTGCATGAAATATTTTAATCTGGTTGCATTTGGAAAAGAAGTTTAGTCCCCCCCCCCCCCCCCCCCCCCCCC
>SSNR01000002.1:1764483-1785342 GCA_006937965.1 Callopanchax toddi
CCCCCCCCCCCCCCCCCCCAAATAAAAGTAGCCAGATTTAAGACAGAAAACACATGTTTCCCTACACACCCCAGCAGAGTATGGAAGACTTCAAAATTTACACAAACCACAAGAAAATGTAGTCGTCTCAGACACCCTATTCTGCCAAGAAGTGTGTCTGTAATTTCAGATTATGCAATACTTTTGAAAATGTGAAGTCACACCAACAGGGTGCTTTCTTAATCATCCATAAAGTCATTTTCCTGAGTCTTGCACAAATGTGAAATGGCAGAATGCGGGGCAGGATTGGAAACTCTTCTGCTGTCATGAACCGCTTGGCTTTGAGATGATCACACACTCAAAGTCTCCATCTCACCTCAAATTTAAAAATCTCCAAATCTCTTCAGATTGCCCGTGAATGCCAAAAGAGACTGTTTAAAAAAATAAAAAAAGCCCTGGAAACTCGTTCTCCTTTTAATGATTCCAACCGCTGGAATACAAGCAGCTGACTTCATTTCAGACTCCACGGACCAAAAACTGATGGGAATTTCCATCAAGTCACATATACTCCGAGCACTTCTCCAGTATAATTTTCTCTGACTGGTGGACAGCTTGTGTATGTGATAGAATTTCAGTTTCAACCCCAAGATGACTGCACGACTTCCGCAACAATCAGCGGGCTCATCGCGGTGACAGAGGAGGCTGGATGTTTACCCTGCAGAATAGTTCCCATGACCCCTGCGTATGGTCCAGGGAATTTCTCAGTAAAAACTCTGTAAGCAGGAAATGAGGATGGTTCAGAGGTTGGAGCATCTGCAACAACCGTGACTCCGCTGAGATGTAATGAGTGAAAGGAATGTTAGTTAAGAGTTGGTTACGTGGGTGCATCAAAGTGACAAAGGTGCCATTATGCTCTCATGTGCTGAGAAAACAGCTGGCTGTGTGCTGCCAGCTGCTGATAAAAGCCACATACTCTTTAATAAAAGACTGAATTATATTTTGTGACCAAATCAAAGAAAAAAATACTAAATTTCCCCTAAAAGTGCATGAAAATACAGGCTAAATAAGTTTTATGGCTGATAAATAAAATCTCATACAATAAAAAGCTACTAATATTAAATATTGTCTATTTTCAAATTGTACAGACTTTTAAAAAATGTAAACTACACATCAAAACATGAATTTTAATCTGGAATATTGTGGGTTTTGGTGGTTATGTTTACAAAATTTCCCTTTAATCAGCAATGAGATTTTGGGGGAATGTGGGAAAAACAAACTGTCCCCACTAAAAATGACACTTCTCTTTAAAACTAAAAGTGAAGAGTCTTTTTAACTTGCCATACAAGCAAAAATATAACCATATAAATGTGAAAATACACATGTGTGACAATCAGAGCCTTTCTGCACTCACAGTCCTAAATATTTTTCCATGCAACTTTTAATGTTTGCACATACAGTTGGAGTAATTTTGATGAGTTTCAGCAGAATTGGCACCTTTCAGAATCTCTTCTATAATTTCCTAGGTAGAATGATGTTCTTAGGATAAAACTGTTATTACAGCAGCTTTTCTAAATGACTGTTTTTGCTGTTTCTTACCTCAAACCAGCGCTTCGCAGATGGGACTGGGATCCACGATCATCCATGACTAAACTCATCGGCTTAACCAAATCCTTCGGACTAGTCAAACACAAACAGAAAGCACAATTCATTTTATTTATTTGTTTTGTGGGACCTATCTAATTGTCGCCCAAAAGCTGCTTTAAGCCGCTACTTTCAAGCGACACAAAACAGGCAAAAATCCAAATGTGGGCGAATCCCACATGAGGTCACTTTCTAAGTCTTATTAACCATTTCTTCTGTTTCTATATTATGAAGATGACCTGCTGTTTTATTGTCATGCCTTACCATGAATCCAGATGGTTTCCGAGGCAGTTGTCAACTTCCATCAGTCTTCAGGGAGAACAACGGGGGGAAATCTGCTACAAAAACACTTTTTTTGAACACATAATGTCGGTTTGATGCTCCTTCTTCTTGGAAACCATTCCAGTGTTCTTAATCCTCCTCTCTCCTCTTTCGGCTGTCAGAAAGGCATTATTCCTTTCCTGAGACTTGTCAACATAACCGTGCCAACTTTCATCTGTAACATCAGATCTGCAGTAGAGCTGGAAAAGTTGGGCGGTTCTCAAGTTTTCTTACCGTCAGAATTCACGAAGGAGTTTTACCGTTTATCCCAGTTTACATCTTGAAATATATTCAATAAAAACCCAGGATGAACCTGAAACAAATTAAATTCACCTATCAAAAGTTAAGTTGGTTATAACTCGTCAAAACGCCACTGCGTCGCTGTTTGTTTTGTATCTTTTGCTTTGTTTGTCTACAGCGACATCTCGTGGCAGAACAGGAGAACTACACGTCATCTTGCAGAGAAATCCTAGCAAAATTAAAGTGAATTTGCAGATATTATGCAGCAACTGGAATAATTTAAACAGCTGGAAAAGTTAAAATACTCATTAAAATGTTTTAACAGACACTTATTTTGCATGAAGACTAAAGCATAAGATGCACAAGTTGGAAGCTATTAGTTTGTTTTGTTGCATTTAAATTTATGTTCTGAAATTAGCAGAATATACATTACAGAGGTTGTACAGCCAATAGCGTCTGTTGTAGGATTTTTCATTTGCAAACTTTTATAAAAGGGAAAATAACCCGACATACAAATTGTAATGGTATAGCTTTCCTGTATTCAGTTTCTGATCAATAATCAAAACGTCATATTCACAAATGATCAGATTTTGTTTTATTTATTTATTTATTTTATTCCTAAACTCCATCATTACAAAACTTAAACAAGAAAAAAACGAAAAGCAATAAACACTTTAAATAAAAACGTGAAAAATTTGCACACACTTTTTAGCCTCAATGTCTTTATGATGTGGTTCTCATTTGCATAAAACTACACACATGTTGCTGCTTTTATCTTATTATGAGTATTCCTTTAAAAAAATCCATACAGTCCTTTTTTCTGAGCAAAGTTCTTTGTTTACACTTTTTAAATTAAACCCCGTACAAATCTGAGAACAAAATCCCCTCCTGCCATTAATCCTGGTCAAAACAAGCTATACACGATCCAACGTACGTGTGTCAACACCTAAATCTCGCACCAATATCTGATTGCTCAAGATTTATTTTCCAGAACTGTGGATAATAATATGCTGTTTCTCCACCTCCCTTCTTCTGAAAAGATTACGTAAGATTTTTTGGCAGAAAACATTTATTACCAATTATCCCCGAGAGCATTAGGGAGATCAAAGGTACACGGGCCACCAAGTTCAGGGTTGCATCAGCAGTTCACTCTCTGGAACTTTGCTACATTTTAATGTTTTTAACAGCAAATAAAATATAAAAATGTTTAATTATAAAGGAAGAACCACTCCCAAACTGTTACACCATATAAATAATACAAATAAACCAGTATCCCAACATAAAAATCTGCAAATGTTCATGAGGAGAATGTTTTTTTTTTATTAAAAAAAAGGGAAAAAACTAAACAATATGTAATCCTATTTCTTTTATCCAGGTGTTATTGTGCTAGAGATGTTGGCATCTGCACAGTAGAACATCTCCACACCATGTGAGCAGTCTTGAGGGTTGATTATAGTCAAGGTCAGACCAGTGATCATGACAAACAAGCCAGTTATTATCAGCATGGTGGGAATCAGGTTTTCACCTTGATAAAAGCGGCCGGGGGACAGCTTGAGGAAGCACGCGGATGGGATGATAAAGATCAGAGGGGTGGCACTCAAAGCCCCCTGGATGGAGAAAGAAATTCAAACATTGAAGTAGCAAATGATCTTATATAGATACATACAGCCTAGATGAGTGGAAGTCACTTACATTTAGCTCCAAAACAATTCCCAGACAGTCATAGGCCAAGGATATTGCTGTGCATACTGAAACTATGAGCACAGTTATGGCTGCATGTTCAGTTTTTGAAATTTCACGTCTGCACATGACATTGGACACCACCTGAGAATAAAGAAAGCAGGACCGTATATTTATTTAACTGCAAATTCACCCCACTTTCACCAAAATATGCAAACATTCTGCTGTTAGAATCTCAGGTTGACCCATTTGAAGTTATAATTTACCTCTCGTGTGACAAAACACTCAAGTGGGAACGTGGTTATTATGCTGAAGCCAAAACAGAAACGACCAAATGTTGCCAGGTTATCGTCTCTGCAGTAATTCTCAAAAATATCTCCTGAAAAGTTAAACAGATGAAACAATGAATCTGTTTTTAGGACAGAAATAAATACAACTGAATGCATTTTACACTGATACCTTGTGTGTAGCCTGTGAACGTCATGTATCCTGCAATAGCGAACACAGCACTGATTATCAGAGAGGAGCCCACGGAGATGTGGGTGACCCGAGACCAGTTTGACACTGTGGGCTGCTCCAGAGAGCTGTAGATCAGAAAGCTGTTGTGGTGGCAAATAAAGGCTAAAGAAACACAGTGTTAAAGGTATTTATATACTACAACAGGATTAGCATAAAATCAGCACATCTATAATGCATTTCTGTGATCAAGCTCACCAAATGACATCACACCAACAGCCTGGATGGCATTCCACTTTGCAAATGTCCATGCATTCTCCGTAGGGACGCTATATTCAGTCAGGAAGACAAAAAAGCACAAAATGAATGAATGAAAATAATTCAGTTTAAATTATAGAATATTCAAGCTTACATTTGGGGTCCAAGTGTTGCTGCTCGGATGATTGTGATAACAAGTATGCTGAGTGTCAGGACCATGGACAGGAAGGACACCTGATGAGACATGAATTTATTTATTTATTTATACAGGCAGGATTATAATAATAATGATAATATACTGAATAAATCTCACCTTCCCAAGTTTCTCTATGTTTCGATAAAGTGAGAGCGGCAGAGTGAACAGTAAGGTGGACATCAAGATCACAAAGTGACGTTCTGCAAGGATGTGATCTGGACCGACTGCAAAATCAGCCCAACACACCATACATAAAAGATTAGTCTGAAAATAAAATGTAGATTTGTTGCGTTATTTTAGGCTTAACAGCGAATTACCTCCTGGTATTCTCTGAAACACTTTGGTCAGTGTGTCACCAGCTGTGATGTTGTAGCTGATCATGGCTGCAGTGCAAAGAATAAAACTCAGATTACATCTAAAATCTAAGAAAATTAAGCAAATGTTGTAAGAACTTACCAATGAAAGGATAGAGGAACTGCAGAACAGATAAAACCAAGAATCCAGGGAAACCAAATGTGTTTTGTACCAGCGACTGATAACTATTTGATCCTGAAAGGTTTCCTCCTCTAATTAGCAGAACAATTGAGTAGTCTAGGAAACACAAACACAAATACTGAAATGATAAATTCACATGTTTAGAGCTACAGGTTTTAGTAAACCCACCTGTGATGAATCCAACAGCAATCAGAAGAAGAATTCCAAACGGGAGCCCTGCCTGGTTCAGTGCATATGGTAAACCTGTTTATTAAGAAGTCACAGTGCAGCATTTCAAACTTCATGTATTATTTAGTTTGTATACAAAACAGCTGACTTTTCTTTGACATTTTAATGATAATCTGAAAGAAAATTTACATTTTGTATAGGTTTTACACAAAACATGGTGCAGAAATTAACTAAAATTGAGCAAAAGTTTGACAAATATGTAGTGAATGCATGCATGATTTTTATTTTCCACATCAAATGGGTTAATAAATGAAGCAGAGGGGGGCAGCAGGCTCCAGTCATAAGACAGTGCTGCAGGGCTGAAATAAAAGCATCTCTGTTGCTGCAAACTTGTTTCACTGAACCACCTCAGACCCGTTTATTTCTCAATGTCAAAGTTTACCTATAATTCCAGATCCTATTATGGAGTTGATGAAATTAAAACACGCAGATATGGTTGAACCCTTCGACTCTCTGGCAGCTTTTAGTGGGTTTAATATTGATGTTCCTTCTTCACAGATTTGCTGAAAGAAAGAAAAACAAGAACAATAAATCCCTTTAGTTTGTTATATTTCATAAAACAGCAGCATCACCTACCTGCTGAGCCATTCTGGATCTGACTCGTTGTCCCTTTTCTCAGTTTAAACTCCAAAAAAATCTGCGTTGGGACGAAACGATGCAAAGTTTGAAAGAGCGTCTGTCAGATTCAGTAAACCGCTACAAAATACACGTCTCAACAGCGCCCCGCTTCGGTGGAAACTAAACAAAACACCCGCAGGTGGAGATCAGAAACAAACGGCGGTCTAGAAATGAGTCCCACGGAGTTTAACGCTACTTTTATATATGCTCCGCCAACGTCAGAGAAATAAGTTTGACACCTGATCCTAAACGTATGTCTGGGCTTTCTGATGGAAAATTTGGGGGGGAGGAATTCATGGGTTTATCAGCAGATTAGGAGCTGATTACTAAAAGCCCCTTTTGTTCGGAGATGGAAAAAATGACGAATAAGAAATGGAAAATTAACACATGATGTTTTTCCACTTCGACCCCTCACAAGAATCTTTTGTGAGTGTCGGTAAGAGGTTATCATTTGATTCCTAATGTGACTAAACCTAATGGTTTAACATATGGTTAGAAAAAAACAACAACAAACCCAACAGCTGCATTGAGTCTGATCATAAAGATACCACATTTATATTATTATGTTTTTCATTGTATTCTGTTGTTTTTGTCTTTTAATTACATTTACATGCATTAATTTTATTCTTAGAATTATTTATTTTGTATGTTTAGCATCAGTTTTTGTGCGTAAGCCTCCATTGCACAACTCTTTTGAACTATTCTTTACTTTTTACCATTACTAATAGGTTTACTGCTGCTTTACGTCATTGTAAATAATGATAATACTTTAAATGCAGCAAATTATCCTTTGTAATGCATTTTTCTTTTTAGATTTCTTCCTTTTTGCAGTTCTTTATACCTTCTGCTAATCAATGTCTAAAAAAAGTGTTTGAACTTTGATTAAATAAATAAATATTTTTATTGTTTAGAAATAGTTTCTTTTGTTTTATTTACTGCTAACTTGACTGCTTAGATTATACAGTTGCTTTACATAATTGTAATGTTACATTCTTTATCCCTTGTAGTACCATTTCTTTTCATTCTGCCTTTACATTCTATTTATCCTAGAGCTGTTGTTCCGTTTGTGTCCACCAGGGGGCATCGTTCTAACAGTGAGTTCATCAAACCAAAACTTTCCAAACTAAAACATCTCTGACAAGCTGGGTAAACACTAAACGCACTAACAAACGAAGATATCCTATAACTTCTGCTGCACTTTGACGTGTCGCTTTGTCAGTTGCGCACGTGACTTTAATTAGATTCATTAAAAGATTATTTAAAACGTCGCTTTGTCGCACTAACTCCCTCACATGCGGAAATGTAAAGCTCATAGATGTTTTAGTTTATGACACTAGAGAGCAACATCCCTTCATCCTGTAACGCAGCATTATCTGAAGAGCCTGACTGGAACCTCTGGCATCACTTGGTACCAGGAAGCGCAGCGGTAGAGCGCTCCTGCCGCTGAAGAAGGGCGGACGCTGTCTCCGCCTGCCTGCGCTCTCTTCATCCAAACTGTGGAAATGAGCAGCTCTGCGCCGCAAGAAGCTTCAAACAACTTGAACGGATTTGAATCACCTTAAACCATTTTTTTATTGTGTTTTCTTGAAATTTTCCAATCAACACTTTACGCAGGTTGAAGCTGACAAGTGTCGAGGATGGGAAACTGATGGTGAGTGGCAAAAGTTATTCATGTTAAATTGATTGTACAATTTTTTTTTGTCATTGGTTAAAAATATTACCAAAAAAACTATGATTTTACTCTTTCTCAGTATGATGTAATCACTATATATCATGTGTTAAATGCTAGAAAAATAGTGGAGTGTGTGCGTGGAAAAATGTGATTGATTTTAAAATATTCTGACAATCAGCAAACTGTAGTCAATATAAAGTACAATATAAAAGATAATGGACATGGCAGCAATTATTAGCCCACACTCCATCTGAGATGACTTCCTGCTTCCCTGACTGTCAACATTATGATTAGATTGCTTCCAATTAGAGATTGCTGTCCTGTTTCCATTATATCTAGAATGAGCAAACAGTGCAGCCCAGCAGCTTGTTCATAAAAACATAAACTGGTTCCAGAGAACTGCATGAGAACAGCCTCTCATCTCCTCATCAGCTGTTTGCCAACGCCCTGAGTGAGGGAGACAGGGTTCTGATTCTGTATGAGGCAGATGCATGTATGAGTTGTGAGCACTTAAGTGTTTTGAGTGTGTTGTTCCCAGGAGATCACAGACATTGAGCTGTTATCACTTTTCATGTGAATATAGGTTCAAACTGAAAAAACAGGAAATCCTGACCTCACGTGAATGCAAGCAATTATAGAAGTTAATAATTCAGTTTTATTTGTTCTGGTTTTCAGGTGGAGATTGATCGGAACGCTTACTCTTTCTGTAACTCAGAGGAGACTAGTCAAACATACTCTAGTGTAAGGGTTTTATTTAAGTGCATATATTTGAATACAAGTGTAATTTCTTTATGTTTTTTCAGAATGAAAAGAAAATCAGAACTCGTATCACAATGATCAAAGTTCTAAAGTACGATTCAGTGTCATCTAATTGTTATTCTTATTCAAAAATATCACAGAACTCTTAATATTTTTGTCTAACTACATTTCAAGCCTGCAAGCATAAAAAAATATTTGCCGAAATTCATTAAAAATAAGGAGAAATTCCACAGATAATCAAGCTTCATTTTGAATAAAATTGAAGCTTTTATAACTCTAAAATATACAGTTAACTGTTTTTCAGCCAATAATTCCACTTACTTTTTTCTAAAACAGAGTCAGTCAGGCTACAGAAGCTATTTCTTACCACACTGAAGCACTAGTAAGCATTTGGAGGTCAAAGAAACCAAAGTTTAAAATGATTGATGTGCATTAAATATTAAAGCAAAGCTTCTGTCTCCATTTGACCCTGTGGCCTTTAGTGTCGGTTATGGCTTAAAACACATCATCAGGCAGTTTAAAGTGTGATGCATAACAAACGTCAAAGCAGTTTTGTTCCAACATAACTTGATCTGTTTATGTCAGGTTGTTCAGCACGAGGTCATGATGCAGACAGGTTGCAGATAATTTGAAGTGGGCCTATTTGAGGCTTCAAAGTGGGAGTTCATATCTAAAGCAGAGTTGGAGACGGATTGACTGAATGATGCATTCTTCTTTAGATGGTGCAAACTGTAGGTTGGGCTATATTAGGAGATTATAAAATTAATGTTTAGGTCTTCTGTTAATATTTGCAGATCCTACTAAATTCTGAATATGTGTATTATCTGAGTTATGCCAGTTTTAGGTTTCCCAGAGGCTGAGAAAGATTTAGTTTAATTTGATTGTTTTTAAATCAGAAAGTTTTGGATCTAAAGATAAAAACCTCCACTTATTAAAAAACCCACTAATGAACCACACAGAAGAAATTATAGGTACAGAACCAAATGATCTTATAGAAAATATCATTATAAGGAAGAGCAGGGCTGTCCGATATAATCAAAATCTCAAACCCTGATAGAATTCATGTTTATCCTGATATAGAATACATTATAAAGGGCATTTTCTGTAAATTCTCCTCATGTTTTCATGTGGAGGAGAAAGTTCTCTGTGTTTAGGTCACTATTTTATTGTGGTTCTGGGCAACTTGTTGAAAAGTTGTTTCACCAAATCGTTGCTGTTTGGATGTTCTGTTTAAAGTTCATGTGTTCGATGCTGGAAGCCTGCAGCAGACCTCTTCTCCTCAGCTCACCATAACATAGCCCCTTGTTTAGGAATGAGCTCCTCAGTTTGTCTTGGTCTGCCTACCCAGTCATGTCTCATCTTCAGTGGCCATGCTTCCAGCTCTGCATCCATGTGGTGCCATAGTGACTGCAGACATTCAAGCAATGCAAAAGTTCTGCAATAAACAGTTTGTTTTGTGACACCTCAACATGAACAATGGAGTATTTTATGAAATGATAGTTTTAATGATACAAACATAGTAAGACTTACTAACTCACAACAATAATTTCTCATCATATTGATGTATTGTGTTTTTGTAATATTGCTAAATGATGATGCTCTCATTCAAACTGAATTCTAGAAGTTCCTTTCTCATTCCTAAAATATTAGACCAGTGCAATGAATAATTTACATAACATGAATGCTGCAAGCACAGATATTTGCAGCCACCAACACTTTGGATTTGCAAAGGTTTTGTACAATGCATTTGACTAGCTATGATGAGCATGAAAAATGGTGATTAGTTTATACATTTTACGCTTCCTGTAAAGTTTAAATATATTTATTTAGTTTTAAAAAGTCCCAAATATAGGTTCAGCTTCATTTTTGTTACATCACAGTCAATTGATCAGTGTGTTTGTGGCTTATTTTTTAGTGTGGTGATCATTTGTAGCATATTGTGTGGGCCAGATCAGACAGAAACTCTTTGAGTCCGGGATCTGCAGTGCAATAGAAAGCACATTCATATTTAATACTGCATAGGTCTTCCTAACACATCTGACCAGTCAGGCCTATTTGCAGGATGGATCTTTTCCTCCGTCTGCTCTGTGTCAGGCGCCGACGGGGAGAAAAAAAGACTCATCCCATTGAATGATGGTTGAACGGGGCAAGAATCTCACCTGGAATTGATCAATGTCATGACAAATTTTAATTTTATCTCCAGATGAGAGGATAATTAGATCTAATTTTACCACAGCTAGAAGGATTTTACTGCCATTTCCAGGCTTGTTATAGCTTCTCTGCGGTAGTGCCCGACCAGAGAGCAGAAACAACTTCTCCTCCATTCTTAACCTAAACTATCAGTAGAAACACGTTGAGAGAAATACCCAGAGGTAAATCGACACTTAAAATGTAATGTTAAACAGAAGACAATTCCTGTTCTCAAATTGTTTATATCTGTTTTGATTCATCAGGAGTTTCTTGTGTTGGATGCCAGCTGTTAGCGCTGAAGCTGCAGGATGAAAAAATGGCAGATTCCCTTACACCACCAGGTCCAGACAGCTTCTGTCCCTTTACCCGTGAGTCCCTCAAAGCCATTGAAAGGCGGATTGCAGAAGAGAATGCCAAGAAACCCAAAGGAGAAAAGAAGAAGCGCAAGAAGGATTGTGACCTCCGACCTAGCCGTGATCTTGAGGCAGGCAAACCGCTCCCATTTCTGTATGACATTCCTGCAGGCCTGGTGTCGAAAGCGCTGGAGGACCTGGATCCCTACTACTGTAACCAGAAAGTAGGTCCATTTAATATCAGTGTTAAAGCTCAAGTCAAGTTTTACCAAATGTTATTGTTATCTTTTTCTCTCAGACGTTTGTAGTAGTAAACAAGGGGAAGTACATTTTTCGCTTCAATGCTGAATCTGCCTTGTACATTCTGAGTCCCTTCAACCCCATAAGGAGAATATCATTCAAGATCCTGGTACACTCATATCCTTTTAACAAGCAATGAATCTAATATGTGTTGATGAAGTATTGCTTTGTTTAAAATATGGACCAAGATTGGAGATGCACTGTCTGATTTATAAGGGGCACATAGTGCCAAAATACATCAATTGTCCCAAAAAAAAAAAAAAAAAAAGAATAATTTTATGCATTTTGGACATAAGTCCATATTTCATTCATGAAAAACTTTAAAAAGTATACCAAAAACTTTATACCCAAAGTTTTGTATTAGTATGCATGTTATTCAGCAGGTAAACTAAGCATTAAATACGCCATCAGTTTTCTATACCTCTTCTAAAGGAGCTGTTGGTATGAAATTCTCACCTGATGTCAGTAACAACCCATTTAATCCAAACATGCAAAGAAATCAAACCATTGGTGTCCAGGTAGGTTGTTTGTAATAAAATGGAATGATAAATTGAAAAAGTAGTACACTTAATGAAATGTCTTTGTACAAAAGCTTTTGTTGGCATTAACAGCTTCAAGACACACCCTGTAGAAGAAACTAGATTAATGCGTTGCTCAGGTGTGATTTTGGTCCATTCTTCCAAACAGTCTTCAGTTTCTGAAGCTTCCTTGGGCCCCTTCTGAACTCTGGAGTTTTAGTTCTCTCCATAGTTTTCTATAGGATTCAGGTCAGGTGATTAGCTGATTGTTCTAGCAGCTTTATTTTCTGTTTCTGAATCCAGTTGAGAGTTTCCTTGGCTGTGTTTCTTGCTGAAACATCTTCATTATCTTGGAAGAATATCCTAACTTTACTGGGGAGGCAGTAACTCAGTAGGTAAAGTGTCCATCCTGCACCTGGAGGGTTGCTGGTTCAAACCCCGTTCCAGCTGGGTCACTTTGTCACTGTGTCCCTGGGCAAAACACTTTATGTACATTGCCTGTTGGTGGTGGTAGGAGGGTCTGTGGTGCCTGTGTTTGTTCACCTCGCTTCTGTGGCTACAATGTAGCACACTGCCACCAGCAGGTGAATGACTGACTAATATAAAGCACTTTATGGTCCATGAGTTTGGAAAAGTGCTATGCAAATGCAGTTGGTCTGGTGTTCTGGTGAACGTGCATACAGGCCATGGTGTTCTGGTGCATTATTTATTGTTTTCTTTGAAACATCTGCCTATTCCAGGTCCTTCTGAAGCACCCCACTAGTGACCCTTGACTCTTGGACAAGTCTTTAATAATTCTTTTTGGTCCTCTGTCTGAAACCGTGTGTCGAGCATCTGGTTGCGGACGGTTTATGGTGATCTTTCCACTTCCAGACTATGACCCCAACAGTGATCGCTGAAACCTTCAGTAGTGTAGAAATTCTTCTGTAATCAATACCATCAGTATGTTTTTCAACAATAAGGTTGAGAGAGCTCATTGATTTGACCCATTATGAGGTGTTTCTTGTGTGACGCCTTGGTAATGAGACACCTTTTTAAAGGCATACTATGTAATTTTTCATATTTTTAAATCTTTTTCTTGAGTCAGTATGTGCTAATATGACCCTTTACAGGGTTAATGAAAAGTCACTCAGCCCCATCTGCAGCTTGTGTCCAGAATACCTCGTTTGCATCTTCTGAGTCTCCAGTTTTGGTGCTCTGGAGGTCTCACAAAATCACGTATCTCACGAGGGTTAGGCTAACCCAATGTGGCTAGCTGTTATCCTAGCACCGGAGTGTTTTTAGCTCATGATTTCTGCTATTTTTTAAAATCTCTCCCTGCTTGAACACAGCTGATTTCTTTGAATAAGTGATGAATCGCTCCAGTAGAAAGCTATGAAGGCTGAGGAGACATTTCAACAGTTAGATTTATGTGTTTCTGAGCATAACGTTTTTATGACAGTAATTTAAAACAGACACTAGGGGGTGCCAAAACAAGCAAAACTGCATAGTATACCTTTAAAATCCATCAGTTGGGACTGAAGCAGCTGATATTGATTTTAACTAAGTAAAGGGATTGCTTTCTAATTACTAATGGATACCAGTTAGTGTCATGACTTCCCAGGCCTTACTTTTTCCTGTGTCATTCCATTTTATTACACGTACCTTAATGTGTGGATTTTGATGGTTAGTACATTCACTTAGAAAATTGGTGATGTGTGCAATACTTCATTTACCTGTTGCATGTTATAAAAGTGAAATGGTTGATTCAGCTATCTGCTTCCTTGACAACTGTCTGTAAATGGTTCAACATGTTGATCATGTGCACTATCCTCATGAACTGTGGATTCATGACTCTAAATGAGCCACCTGCGTGGACAAAAAATGTAGAGTAAGTTTACCATACACAAGTACATACATATACTTTATGGCATGTATGCTATCTGTGATGTGCAGAGAAATAGATTCATTTTTCCCAACAGGTACACATTCACTGCGATCTATACCAGTGAGTTCCTAGTTAAGGTCTTAGCCAGAGGGTTCTGTGTGGGGAAGTTCACATTTCTGAGAGATCCATGGAACTGGCTGGATTTCTTTGTCATTGTCCTGGCGTAAGTGCAAAATAAAAAATAAAACATGAGTCGTGCATAGTAAAATATGCAAGGAAAACAAAATTAATTATTTTAGAACATTGCATGACATTTTAGAAACACTACCTCTACATTTTATACATTGTACTTTTAGGCTATGACCAGTATTTAGGCAGATGTGGATCTTGCAGACCCTGCAGACCACTGATGCTTGTCTACATGTGTTTTCTTAAAGTCGCTAACTTTTCCACAAAGTAGAACACAAACCATAAAATAGCTTTTTTTTAGTCCATCAAATGCATGTAACTCATGATAATGCTATACAGGTATGTAATCCATTTCTGTGGACCAATTAAAATACTCTAATGTTTTTCTGCAGGTACGTAACTGAGTTTGCCAAACAAATTGGCAATTTGTCTGCTCTTCGGACATTCAGAGTGCTAAGAGCATTCAAAGCAATCTCAGTAATCCCAGGTGAGAAGTACTTACTATTACTAGTAGCTATTTTATTCACCCTTTCAGTTCCTGCCGTCATGCAACACGAACATGTTAGCAGATCTAGAATATGCACTTCATCATTCCTATATTTAAAACAACTCTTGCTAAAAAAAATGATGTGTTAGAATGCTATAGCACCTATTTTGAAACTTCTATAAATTTGCCTTTTATTTAGTTCATGGTCTTTGTTTCAACCAAACAATGACATAATTACGATGCTACTGAATGTGCCGCTGCAGCAGCTCTATCATTATAGTTCATATAATCTGTTTCATATAGAAATCCTTCTATATCTCAAGAAAAAAGTAAGTCATCTTAGCTGTCATAACCACAAACTTTCTACCATCTGGTTTAAGAAACTAATGGAACTGGAAAATCATGGCCAATCATTTGGAAGTGCAGTAGATTTGATGTAAAATGTTGAACACCAGCACTACGATTGATGATATATTCTTTTTGTGTTTGTTTTACAGGCCTGAAGACAATAGTTGGCGCCTTGTTCCAGTCAGTGAAGAAGCTTGCTGATGTAATGATTCTGACTGTTTTCTGCTTGAGCGTCTTTGCACTTGTAGGATTGCAGCTGTTCATGGGCAACTTAAGGAATAAGTGTGTAAAAGAAGCCGGTAACGATACCTTTTTGATCGCTCACCTCAATGACTCAAGTGAGTATTTGATTTTGTGCCTCTTTGACTTTACTGAGGAGTCAAGTGTAGAATTATTTCTAATGTCAGGGATGAACACAAAGATGTTTTTGCCTTGTTATTGAATCTTTTGTTAATTTTACAAGCCTTGCAAAGAGATGATTTATAAAAAAATTTTGGACTTCATTGTAATTCATTGCAAACTGTTGACATCCAAAATCCTCCACATGATATTACATCAGTTTTTCCCTCTTGCGACTTCAGATAATTTTTATTTTTTGAATGGAAAACGAGATGCACTGCTTTGTGGAAACAGCAGTGCAGCTGGGTAAGTTAACCCTCTTACTGAAGTACTGATTTAAAGAGTGAAAAAAATGCTGTCCTTTAAGTATTATCAAAACCAAACAAATAAAAGGTTGGATCATTGTTTCTGAGCTTAACAGACTCTGTTTCCCGCAGGCAGTGTCCAGAGGGGTATAGATGCCTTAAGACCTTAACAAATCCAGACTATGGTTACACAAGCTTTGACACCTTTGGCTGGGCCTTCCTCTCTCTGTTTAGGCTGATGACACAGGATTACTGGGAATACCTTTACCAGCAGGTAGGTGGTGAGAACAGGTAACCCCCCCCAAAAAAAAACCAAAAAAAACAAACAAAGATATCTGTCTGATCATAGCTGTTATTTTCAGAACTATTAATTAAATATTTAATTTTACATTTTATTATGGCTTTAGTCCATTTTTCAACTTTTTTTCTTTCTTTTTAAGATGGTGTGTAATATTATACTCATGAATTATCATATTAAATATGATCAGAAAACCTTTAAGAAACAATTGTCATGGTTTGGGGATTTTTCCTCCTGATTTAGGTGTTTTGTAGTCATTGCAGTTAGTTTTTTTTCTGTTAAAGGCACACTATGTAACTTTTTTATATTTCTAAATCTTTTTCTTTAGCCAGTATGTGCTAAATTTTCCTATTTTCCCATAGTTTTCCTTGCCATCAGATACTTTCTCACACCTGCCCTGCATTTGTTAATCAGCCCAGCTGTTCTGACTTTGTAATCACACCTCCCTGTGTAAACACTCTCCAGTTTCTTTCTACTTTTTTCCCATCATGCTAGTTGTTTTATATCGGCTCCCTGTTCCGCCTCTTCGTAGCTTCATGTTTCTTTCATACTGGTTTTCCTGTGTTCCTGTTTTGAGTTCTTTTTTGGTCATTTTTTGCTACATTAGCCTTTTTATTTTTTTATCAAAAAAAATTTTTTTTATTCACACCTCATTTTCCACCTTGCATTCACATATATCATGAATACAAGTTTATTAAATATTTTGTTGTTTTGTTTTTAAAAAGTTTTTTGGGCATATCCCTTACTTTACTTTGTTTTTGTTTGTTTGTTTGTGTGTTTGTTTGTTTGTTTGTTTGTTTGTTTGTTTGTTTGTTTGTTTGTTTGTTTGTTTGTTTGTTTTGTGTTTTTTTATTTGTGACTGATTGTTTGCAGAAATAACTTTACCATAAATTAATAAAGTCTTCACTGAATCAGGAGGTTAGGTGACTGTTTGCCAGATTAACCAAAGGGGTTTTCTTTCAAAAGGGATGAACATTTTGTGCAATAATAATATTACAAAAGAAAATCTACAAAGCATCCTGCTTAAACAAATGTCAGTGCAGGTGAATCTTGGTCAAGGGTAATGTGAGGCTCAGTCAAACATACCTTGAATGATGTTGGGGGGGGAGAACAAATGCTGAAAAGGCTTGGCAGCAATAAAAACAAATAGATAAAGTCTGGACTGAACAACTTTGTTTATTTATTTTTCCAGACCTTGCGAGTTGCTGGGAAACCCTACATGGTGTTTTTTGTCTTGGTCATATTCCTCGGTTCCTTCTACTTGATCAACCTGATCCTGGCGGTGGTAGCTATGGCCTACGAGGAGCAGAGCCAGGCCAACATAAAGAAAGCTCAGGAGAAGGACGATGAGTTTAAGGCAGTGCTTGAGCAGCTGAGACGGCAGCAAGAGGATGCTCAGGTACGTTATTATGAGCATATTTATATAAGACAGAAAGATTTGTCCATGTAATAACTCTGACATCCATTTTTTTTAGACGATAGCAAAAACAGCTATGGCAGAAGGTGGAGAGGGATCCAACAAAGGTGGTGTTGAGAGTTCCTCTGATGCTTCCAAGCTGAGCTCCAAAAGTGCCAAAGAGAGGCGCAACAGGAGAAAGAAAAAAAAGGAGACAGATGAAAAAGAAGTGGAAAAGATTCCTAAATCCGAGTCACTGGACAGTATAAAGAAGGCTCGTTTCAGGTTCTCTGTGGATGCAAACTTGCTCAATTATGACATGAAATGCTCTTCCATGCATCAGGTGCAGTACCAGCTGTTGTTATATTTTACTATGAAAGGATACACTACTGTCTTTTATCCTTAGCTTTAGTCCTGCTGGGAGATTAAAGCAATAGTAAGATATTTTAAAAAATATGGTTCTGTGAAAATATTCTGAAGAATTTAAATCGTACTTGTAGTAGATAGCACTTTGAACAGCCATAGTCTGGAGAAATAATCTAATTCTGCCCAGACTGAGGAAATACCTGCTGGCCTGAGTAGAGCCAGAATCAAAGTGGATTATTGCTTTTGTAGAACAACTTCAGTCTCAAAACCTTCAAATCAATCCATGCATACAGTATTATAAAAAATGTTTAAAACAGCAATCAATCAAGAGCAAATAGCTGCAGCTACCTATAGTACTTTCAGTACATCCAGGGGCATTTCCAACAAGAATATCATCATATTTCTGCTGGAATTGTAACAAAAGAATAGCTTTATTAAATTTAGAACTGCATCATACAGCTACAAGGTGTTTGTTTTGGCATTTGGTAATTGTCAATAACCTGTTAAAAAAAGTACAGACATTTTCAATATTAAAAAAAACAATTTTTTGTGATTTTTATGTAAGGAACAAAGCTGCAATTGGAAAATGATAAATGCTGTGATTAATAAGTTTAGACATAGATGGAGGTCATTTAATATGCAGAGAGTCATTTCAGTTAAATATCAGATCATTTGCTTTTGTTTCCACGATGCAGTTATGTTTTGTCGTCACCTTCATATTATCTTGACCGTCATCATCACCTACTTCTTCCTCAACTTATGTTCTTGTCATTTTCATTCAATATGAACGACCATCATCCTCTTCATCACCACGATCATTATCATGATCATCTTCGTTACCATCCTCTTTTATCATCACCATTTCTCTTTGTTTTTGATTTCCTTCGCCTTTGTTTGGTTTGTTCGTGTGACTTCCATTATCATCGTTTTTCTTTTCTTTTCAAGATCAGCACATATCATGTATCCACTGGAGAATATCTTTTTCTCCTAGTCCTTTCTGAGCTTTCGTGGACCGCTGCTCTCATCCAGACGTAACAGCAAGACCAGCCTTTTCAGTTTCCAAAGCCAACCGCAAGACGTGGCCTCAGAAAATGAGTTTGCGGATGACGAGAACAGCCTATTTGAAGACAACCTAAGCCGGAGGGAATCCCTGTTTCATGCCCAGCGGTGTGATCGACGCAGCAGCAGTATGAGCCAGTGCAGCTTCTTGCCTCATCTCCGATTTCAACCAAATAGCATCAGGCACAGCTCTGTAGACTGCAATGGGGTTGTGTCTCTTGTGGATGGGAATTCACTCCCATCATCACCGTCTGAGAGGTTCCTTCTGCCTAAAGTGTCAGTAGATATGGTCTACACTGGAGATAATGTAAGAAACTTTTCATTAGCCAAGATCACCCTGTTTCATTTGCTTACATCATCTTTTTAAGACCATCTTCCAAATCAGGAATTAAAACAAATCTCATTTGATTTCTATTTTCCATCAATCTGCAACCTGTTTTGATACTTGCGGCTTGTTTTCTGTGACATGGTTTCATTCATAACAATAATTTCTTTGTTAAGGCTGACACAACTGACACAGAATACAATCAGGCCGGTGGAGGAAACTACGGGGAGTATTTGGATGTGCTTAATGGCCCAGAGGCCAGACAGAGAGTACATAGCATCGCTAGCGTCATTACAAGCACCATGGAAGGTATGTGCATGCCAAATTTTTACAACTTTTAATGTTCTATGTCAAAAATATAAATGGTACATTTTAAAAAATTAAACATGTGGTTTGGTTTGCCATTAGAACTCGAAGAATCACGACAAAAGTGTCCTCCTTGCTGGTACAACTTTGCCCACACTGTCCTCATCTGGGAGTTCTGTCCAATGTGGCTGAAAATTAAGAAAGTCGTTAAACTGATTGTGATGGACCCTTTTATGGATCTAGCTATTACCATCTGCATTGTACTCAACACGTTATTCATGGCCATGGAACATCAGCCAATGAATCCAAACTTCGCCAACATGTTGTATGTCGGCAATCTGGTAAGATACCTCTTGTTTGTTTGTTTCAGCATTTTTATCATTTTTAATGGCTTTCCTTTGTTTTTATTAAAGGTTTTCACTGGGATCTTCACAGCAGAAATGGTCCTCAAGCTCATTGCATTGGACCCATACTATTACTTTCAAGTGGGCTGGAATATTTTTGATGCAATCATTGTCAGTTTAAGCTTGGCAGAACTTTGTTTGACCAATGTGAAGGGCATGTCTATTTTGAGATCATTCAGATTGGTGAGTCTATATTTATGTATACGAAAATGCATGAGAAGAGTAAAAATACTCTCACTCTATGAATAATGTTTACACATACTGTCGTATTTCTGTTTTCAGTGTTTAAAGAGAAGCAGCCCTTCCAGTTTTTACTGTGTACTTTTGTTTGATTTTAATTTTAAAGGTACACAGCCATATGTAAGGGGTAACATAATTAAACAATATCCTTATGATGGAAAAATAAAGACTAAACACCATCTGAATCACAGCTTATTAGAATCCATTGCTGAAGGATGTAACTTATGGCAGAGTGACTCTGTTAGTTTACTCAGAACTAAATGTTAAAGCATTGAACAATAATTAATTAATAACACAAAATGTATTGCATTGCAATTGTGTGACCATATTCAATGTTAGGGCATTCACAGTTTAGGTTATTGATATAAACAGAAGTTCCTGGGCTGAGGTCAGCTGCTTTTTTTAGAGGGACACTGTAAAACAAAAAAAACTACAAACGTTGTCTTTAAGTTTTTCACACTTTAGTGTACAATTACAGCAGAATAATACAGCAATCCAGTTACAGTAGCTTCGGACACAAGTTTCAAAATAAAACTATTTTGCAAAAATACTTTGATCTTTTGGTTGTCATTAGCCTGGCAAGCCAGCCTATATGTTGATATATAGTCTGGCCACGATCCATTAAAATGACTCATTCATAGGAGTGGGATCATGGTTGTCAATCAAACTGTCTTCACATTCTACTGGATAGAGCTAGGAGCAATTAGTGCTGTTTAGAAACAACCAGAACCAGCTGGTGAGTCAAACTTTTACCGTACTCCTTCGGCAAAGCAGCTAATACATCCTTTTTCAAAATAAAAAACTTAAGTGCCTCTATCTGTTGCCAAACCGTTAGAGCGTTGTGATTGGCCTGATATACCAGACTGACCGGACCAATCAGTGGGCTGTGGAGGTTCCAATGGTGCTTGGCTAGATCAAAGTCTGCAGAGCAGAACTGATGATCTAGGTTATTGGGCTAGGTTGTCATTTCAGTGACAACATGAAACAGTATTTGTCTCTAATGCCTGAGACCCCCCCCCCCCCCCC